>JAODAL010004981.1:0-149203 GCA_025379985.1 Phyllomedusa bahiana
GCGGGAGGATCCATTGAGTGAACACAGCTATCGAGGGGGTCCCACAGATGTTCAATTAGGTTTAAGTTTGGGGAATTACTGTAGAATTGTGGATGCACTTCAGTAATGCAATGAATATACAAGTTACTTAACTTTTTGTGACACTAGTTATATTCATTAAGGTTACTTCAAAGGATTGTCCAAAGGAAAAAAATATCTTCTAAATGATATTTCTCCCTAAGTTAGGCACTTCTGTAATTCACTTTCATAAATTTTTTGGGGTCTCCTGCAGTTCTACATCAGATATCTTCTAGCAGGAATCCCAATAGTCCTGTGTATTTCCAAAACAGCTCTGTGTGGAGCACAGGAGATCAGGTGATCTGCATCTCAAGGCTTTAAACAAGGAAACAAGGGGCATGGACTAAGATTGGGATGAAGGAAAATATACAAAACGCAGAAAAGGATCCTGGGGCTTGTATTTTTACAGGACAAAGAAAAACAACTTTCAAACAGGAAATGCTGCTGCTCGGTATAAGGGAGACCACATATAGCACAGGGAAATTATAAATATGCTTGAAAACATCAAGCAAGCTATTTAATTTTTTTTTATTCAGTGGAGAGCCCGTTTAATACATATAGTTGAAACCAGACATTTACATACACTATATAAAAATAAACATATTCATGTTTTTCTCACTATCTGCCATGTAATCAAAATAAACTTTACCCATTTTAGGCCAAATGCCTGAATAATGAGAGAGAGACATTTTAAGGCATTTTTATTACTTTCTGCAAAGTCAGAAGTTTGCATACACTAGGATTTCTATGCCTTTAAACAATTTGGGACAGCCCATATGGAGATGTCATGTCTTTGGAAGCTTCTGATTTATTAGCATCTCAGTAACTTAGAAATGTTTTTTAATGCACATCAGAAAAACACTGCTTCTGTGTGTAACATCATGTGAAAGTATAAAGAAATCAGTCAAGATATCAGGAAGAGAATTGTGGACTATCATAAGTCTGGTTCATCCTTGGGTGCAATTTTCAGATACCTGAAGGTGCCCTTTTCATCTATATAAACAATTATATGCAAGTACAAGCAAGATGGGAATGTCCAGGTATCATGCCGCCCACGAAGGAGACGGGTTCTGTCTCAGAGATGAACATGCTTTGGTCCAACATGTGCATATCAACCCAAGAACAAAAGCAAAAGATCTTGTGAAGTTGCTGGCGGAAGCTGGTATAAGTGTGTCAATATTCACAGTGAAACGAGTACGGCATCAACATGAGCTGAAAAGACACTCATTTAGCAAGAAGTCATTACTCCAAAAGAAAGCTATAAAAGCCAGATTAATGTTTGCAAATGCACACAGGAACAAAAACTTACATTTTTGGAGACACGTCCCATGGTCTGACGAAACTAAAATTCAACTGTTTGGCCATAATGACCATCATTACGTTTGGAGGAAAAAGGGAGAAGTGGCATCATCATGTTGTGGGGTTGTTTTGCTGCAACAGGGACTGGTGTACTTCACAAAATAAATGGCATCATGAGGAAAGAAGATTATGTGGCAATACTAAAGCAACATCTCAAGACATCAGCCAGGAAGTTAAAGCTTGGGCGGAAATGGGTCTTCCAGGCGTACAGTGACCAAAAGCATACTGCCAAACTGGTTACAATGTGGCTTAAGGATAATCAAGTCAATGTTTTGGAGTGGCCATCACAAAGCCCTGATCTCAATCCTAATGAAAATTTATGGGCAAAGCTTAAAAGGCAGGTGTGAGCAAGGAGACCTACAAACATGGCTCAGTTATACCAGTTCTGTCAGGAGGAATGGGCCAAAATCCCTACCAGCTATTCTGAGAAGCTTGTGGAAGGATATCTAAAATGTTTGACCCAAGTCATACAATTTAAGGGCAATGCTACCAAATACTAATGATACAATAATGTATGTAAACTTTTAACTTTGCAGAAAGTAATAAAAATGCCTTAAAAATGATCTCCCTCTCATTATTCTGGCATTTGACAAATATAAATAATTTTGGTAATCCTAACTGACCTAAAACGGGTAAGGTTTATTCTGATTTCATGTCAGATAGTGTATGTAAGCTTCTGGTTTCAACTGTACATCCTAATGATCACAGCTGCTACTAATAGTAATTTACATGGAACTGACTTTCTACAAAACTGATGAAAAAGGATCCATTTAGATGTCAAATGATGAAGTGCTTTTCCAATCTCAGTATAAAGGGTAGATTCTGCTATCGGATGGATTTGTTGTACTTACATTAAGTTTATGTGAAGCTACCACTTTGGAGCCATTCTAAAGGTTCTGTTCTTCTCTGGTGGGTTTGTTTGAATATCCATACATTTTAGAAGCAAATATAGTGACTGTGATTATTCATATGTTTTTTGCATTTGTTTGCCAAACATATTACATACTGTTACACACTTGCTCATGTATACTTACTGCCGCTTTATGCTTGCTCTGGGCATGTGGATTTACATTGCCTTTCATTTTACTTACCTGAAGAACAGAGATATTTTTCAGCTTCTTCAGTGGCTTGAAGAATTTTGTATTAAGTAATTTCATATCGTAACTATAGAGAAGATTTCTGTGTTTGTAACTTGATATAATTCTGGCAGCGAGCCACCTGCCCCCAGTTCCTGCAGATAACCAGTCTGAAAACCAGGGGGAGCAGTTTTATGACAGTCCCCTCCCACTACAGACACCGTTGTATTCAAATGCCCTGCTTTTTCGTTACTTAATTGGTTAATAGTCACAAATATGCACATACATCTGATGCTTTTGAGAACACAGACATTAAAGGGGTTTTGCACAATCTCATTTCAACCCTGCATCCGTCTTTAGTCTGTGTGTCAGAAAGGGGTGTGTGTGTTTTTTTGAATTCATATCATGTGACCCCGCGGATGACTCAAATGCCTTTTTTTTGTAGTCAAAAGGTCTGTTTATTAAGCATTTGAGTAGCTGAGGGTAAAGTTTTTGCCTCCTGGCACAAATCCTAGGTTCAAATCATGCAGGAACCAAACTTGGTTTTTTTTTCCTATCAATGCACATACCCTTTTGGGGGGTTTTTTTTTATTTTTTGCACTGTTTACTAATTACAAAAGGGGCCCGAGGACGGAGTAGAATACAGCACTGGGGTTTTAACATCAGTAACTCCTGGAGGGGAGGTGAGTCTGAGATGTGCAACCAGGCTGAGAACTCTCGCCCTGGGCTATCCCCCCGGGGATGAGCTGTAAAAAAGAACCCCTAAAAAGCACAAGCAAAAAACAGTGCAAAATTTGTAATAATAATGAATGGTGAAAATGTTTGTTATTTCATTTGCAAGCTTCCCACATTCATTTTACTTCGGGGGCAAAACCCCTTTAAATACTTTCATAAAAGTTGCATAAAATCTGAATTCTGTGAGCATGGTTTTAAGGCACTGATGTACTGTTTTATGTTGTTTTCTGTTCTTTTTTGTGCCATCCTGGACATCAGGTACAGTACATGCAACAATTTCTTCATAGAACCCGGCCCCTGCACTGAAAAATTTGGGCGGATTTTATTTATTAACATCATGGCAAATAGTATAAGAAGATTTAAATCCTATTCATTATGTGTAGTATATAGAGTTCAACGCACAACTTCTCTCTTGCATCTCCAATTCTTTCCATCACGGGTTATTTGGTGGTCACCATTATTGTCTTCGAGCACTGCTGTACTGGATTCAAAAACAGCCAGCACAACAGGAATGAAAATGTTACTGAAATGTTTAAAGCTTTCAGAAAACCTAAAATCCCCTTTTTCCCCGATTTTAAAAGTCCGGGGTTTTTTTCCCTATTGGTTATGGCACACAGTAAATAAATTCATGAATTGACAAAAGGGTGGTCTACACAGTGCAGTGTCAAAGGAGGATGAACTTGAGCAGCTCTGTGACTCGACAATCAATGCAAATACTGCCAATACCTCTGTCATGATCATGCCAGAAAGAACCCCAGCTTTGAGTTCTGGTCGCCGGCCACGGCCGTTGCGACGTAAGCCGTGGTTTTTGACTTAGTGTTTACATTTGTGTTCACTAGTGTGAACTGGGTTACCTTCCCTGCTATCTTGATTGATTCCTAGTCGACTCCCGGGCCAGGAATCTTCCAGCACTCCACGGGTTAACCTGGCTCCTTGATCCTGGTGATTGACAGCTCTACCTTCCTATCTGGTTTTCTGTTTCTTCCTCCTATTGCCTTTGTCCTTAGTTCTCCTGGAAGGTATTTAAGGCTCTTCTGTCTCCTCTCTTTGCTGGTTATAGGGTCCTTTCCTGTCTGTTGCTTACCT
This sequence comes from Phyllomedusa bahiana, assembly GCA_025379985.1. Classification (NCBI taxonomy): domain Eukaryota; kingdom Metazoa; phylum Chordata; class Amphibia; order Anura; family Hylidae; genus Phyllomedusa; species Phyllomedusa bahiana. The sequence continues at coordinate 4,314 of JAODAL010004981.1, forward strand.
ACTCTATCCTGTGCCCCTGGTTACCGTACTCTGCTTGGATCAACGTTTTTTCCCTTCTGCCTTCTGACTTTTTTACTGCGTTCCCGTTAGTTACCGACTTGGCTTGCTTGACGTTCCCTATTGTGTTTGTATTGTTTTGTCTGCGTCTTGTGTTTTCACACTATTCAGTATAGTGTTTCAGTCTTTGGTTGGGGCGACTATTAAGGAGTCGGGCACCAAAAAGGGAGGGACAGGGGTTGGGACCAGTGTCAGGGCCTCACGCTGTCTGTTTGTTCGGTGCGGCCCCGACGGGTCCCTTACATTACCCCAAAAGGCAGGGGACAGGGGTTGGGACCAGTGCAGGGCCTCACACTGTCTGTGTCTGTTTGTGCGCCCCTGACGGGTCCCTTACAACCTCACAGGATTACACTATCTTCTGATAGTAGCTTCTGTTTCAGCTTCTCTATCCTCTGCTTCCTTCTGATTGCGGCATCTGTCCCAGTTCCTGAATACCTTGTAATAGCAGCACAGAGGGGATCAAGATGCCAGGACAGGCACCACAAGCAGAAGCAGCCACAGAGGGCATACAGGAACCAAGACACTCTGTGGTTGCTTTTTCTTGAAGTGTCCTTGTTCTGCTATCAAAAGATAGCACCGAGACAATCAAAGATTCAGGACAGATGCCTCAAGCATCATGTGAAATCAGAGAGATACAGGAGTCTGGACACTCTGCAGCTGCTTCTGCCATCTTTTCTTTGCTATCAAATATAACATAAAAAGGAGAATCAAGGAGCCAGGACAGATGTCTCAAGCAGCATGCAGAATCAGAGGACTACTGGAGGCAGGACACCATGCATCTCCCTCTGCTTGTGGCATCTCTGTTCTGCTATTAAAGGGTAATAATGAAAGGATAAAGGAGCCAGGACAGATGCCTCAAGCAGCATGCGGAATCAGAGGACTACTGGAGGCAGGACACCATGCTTCTGCCTCTGCTTGTGGCATCTATGTTCTGCTATTAAAGGGTAACAATGAAAGGATAAAGGAGCCAGGACAGATGCCTCAAGCAGCATGCAGAATCAGAAAGACTACAAGAGGCAGGATGCCATGCATGTCCCTCTGCTTGTGGCATCTATGTTCTGCTATTAAAGGGTAACAATGAAAGGATAAAGGAGTCAGGACAGATGCCTCAAGCAGCATGCAGAATCAGAGGACTACTGGAGGCAGGACACCATGCATCTCCCTCTGCTTGTGGCATCTATGTTCTGCTATTAAAGGGTAACAATGAAAGGATAAAGGAGCCAGGACAGATGCCTCAAGCAGCATGCGGAATCAGAGGGATATAGAAGCCAGGACATTCTGCAGCTGCTTGTGGTGTCTCTGTTCTGATATCAAAAGGTAGCGCCGAGAGGATCAAGCAGCATACAGAATCTGAGGTTCTCAGGGACCAGGACACTTCGGCAGCTGCTTTGGCTTGTGGCCTATTTACAGACTCTTCGATCCCCTTTATCTTTCAATAACATTGCAGAAAGAATCAAGTTTCTGGGACAGATCCTGCAAGCAGAAGCAGCTGCAGAGTGTCTCCTGTATGCAGCTGCTACTGGTGACTGCCCTGGTCTCTTGATTCTCTTTGCGCGGTTTTCAGAACGTAGCACAGATGGGATCCAAGAACCAGGAAGGATGCCAGAAGCAGAAGTGTGTAGGGGATGGAAGAGCTTGCTGCTATAAGAAGGCAGCGTGATCTTGAGTGATCACTCTTCCTGTGCTGATTTAACAGAGCAGCTGAGGTTGATGCCCCATAGGACAAAAAGAAAGAAAACTCCAATTTTCCCTTTCTTTTTTTCTCTATTACATGTTGGCAAGGGAATTTATGACCTGCTTTTGTAAGTGTAAATTTGGCTTTTCCCTGTGATTTTAAAAGGGTATTCCAAGACTTTTACAAAACCTTCCTACCACTTCCTATTGTGCCAAAATAGAATATTTACCCATGCTGATCTCTCCCATCACCACCGTTCCACCACTGCCAAAACTCCAGTGTTCCTCCCTGGTCTATCAGTGATGATATCATGTTCATGGTGCTGCAACCAATCTGGCTGCAACATCATGTGTTTCATGAACGTGAATTGATCAGTGAGGAAGCAGGAGGGAACACTGGAGCCCTGGTGGGGCTGGAGTAGTGGTACAAGAGGAGAGATATGTAAGGCTATGTTCACATGGCTTATTGCGGCGCGTATAGTATGCACCACAATACGCTGGGTGTTTTGGAACCACGTGCTGATCAGCATGGGGGGAGCCGGCCGGGGGCCCCATAGACATGCATTGTCAGCGGCGCATATTCGTCACTAAAAAATTGAACAGCATTTTCCCCCGCACGCCTCGATAGGTTGTATTTGGGGGAGATGCGTAATCCATACATGGACTATGAATTACCATAAGGGCCACATTTCGCCGCCAAAATTTCGCCAACATATGGTGTAAAAAAGCCATGTGAACTCCTAAGGTATGTCTAACTGCACAGCATTACAATCATTCTTCAGCGTTTTAGTTTTTTAAAAGCGACGAAGGGAAAATCATTCCTGCACCCCCATAGACGGCAATAGGAAAGACGAGCTGTAGTCCCCCCAGCTCGTCTTTTCTTGCCCGTTTTGGGCGCCCAGTATTACACAACTTAAATACCCCGGTGCTTTTAGTTTTCTTCCCTTTTCCCCTACATTGTTTGGTGAGGGAAAAAAAAAACGAGAATCGCCCCGGGGTCCTGCATAGAGAAAAAATGGCTCTTTCGGCCTTTTTTTGTCCGTTTGCAGTGGAGACATAGCCTAAGGGTTCATTTTCCATTTAAACACATTGGTAGGTGATAGGGAGTTTTTTTTTTTTTTTTAAAGTCTTGGAAAAACCCGCTCTAACTAAATAATGTCTCATTTTCTTCTACTTTTTATCTGAGACATTAAGCAGGATTTTCAAACTGCCATTTGTCTTCCGTAACAGCTCATTGATTTTGAATGTGGGTAACTATCCAGGGTTTCTGAGCTGCAAGGGGGCAGAAAAATGTTCAAAGTGTACTACTGTATGGTTTAGAAAAAACATTACAGCATATGTATCCTTCAGTTTAACTTTTATTGTTTTTTTCTAATGCACATTCTCTCTGTCCATGCCTGCTAAATGAACATGCTGCTTCTAGTGAGATGCATGTGCATAAATGTTAGGGTATGTTCACAAGGCGTATTTGCAAGGTGTAATTCAGCACGTAATTGTGCTGCAATACGCCCAAATTACCTCCCGCTAATACGGTAATTTATAGCTTGCGCGCCAGGGAAATGAGTGACTGGGAGTCGGCTGTCAGAGCTTTAGAAGTACGCGCTGGCCAGCACTTACTTCTAAAACAACCAGTGTATTGTGGCGCATACAGTACGTGCCGCAATACGCCGTGTGAACATACCCTAAAGTGTTATGATCTAATTAGGTGCTGCTCCTCCTCCCCTCTCACAGCAAGCAGTCACATAAATGAAGCATGAGGGAAAATGCAAAAGCATTTCCTACTCTACCCTCCTTGTCTTCTGTATTTAAGTGACAGAAAGGTTGGGAAGATAACACTTTCCCCATGTAAGGCACCAGTAGCATCTTGTTTTCGCACCCTGCTCGTGGTATCCCTTGGGATACTGTAAAAATGTATCCATTGTTACGTGGGAGTCATAAATTCTATAAGGCAAAAATTTGGGCCCCAATTTGGGTTATGCTCCCCCTATTTAGCAAACATATGCCAAAAAAAATACGTAAAACAGTAATATGGTTCCTACACGATTTTGATGCAAGAAATACATCAAATTTTCACCTTAGTACTCAGTTCTAGTAATTCTGTAACCCCACTGGGCAAACCCGGCCAACAACACTGCACTAATTGTAGCTGGGGAAAACCCATGCAGAGTCTATTGTATTGTTGGAAGGCCTACTATGAAGTGTTTAAAAAGAATACTCCTCAGAATCAAACACCGTCACAAAAACTTTAAACTAGCAAGGAAGCCTTAGGATTTTTTGTCTGAAGCTTATAGGATTGTGGATACAGTTCTGGACCTTAAAACAAATGCTTTTTAAAATCAGAACAAGATACTTAAAATAATATACTTATAGTTATTCACCTTTGCTATGTAGATTTACACTATTTATAAAGTGCAATAAAAGTATTTCCACCATTGGGCTACTGATATTCTGAGTCTGTTGAATTGTTTAGCACTTTTCACCCTTCGTCTACCCCCAAAAACCCTTATAAATTGTAAGCTCTTGCGAGCAGGGCCCTCACACCTTGGGCAACATGTATTAACCTGTTTTGGTCTAAAACTCACTTTATTGCCCAGAGGTTACCATGGGCAAAAGAGTGAGTTTTAGACCTAAACAGTTTCATACACGTGTCCCCTTGCGTCTCATCTGTAAGTAGCTTTTATTGTGTATTGTCTGTCTTTTTGTCTGTAATTATACCCTCTAAATTGTAAAATGCTATGGAAGATGTTGGCGCAATATAAATAAAGATGATTATTATTATTAATGTTTACTATTAATCGATGCTACAGATTCAGACTTCCACTGAACACGCTGGCGTTGTAGTTGTGAAACAGCTTGAGAGTCATATTGGGAGAAACACTAGTACAGCCATTATGCATGAATTTGCTGTGGAAATATTACAAATGGTGCAGACATTAGTACAGATTGTGGTGCGGATTTTACCCCATGCAAGTAAATTTGGAAAAATCCTCAGTAAAAACTGCAATAAAATTTATTTAAAAATCCATGAATGCAGGTGAATTTCTCCCATGAAATTTTTTTATTACATGGAATGAGATTTGTAAAATTCCAATCACAGGGCCCTTGACGGGACACTGTAATCTATTGTATAATCTATTTATTTCCCATGTGCAAATCCAAAGAAAAAACTGCAGCATATCGTCACATGTGCATTACATCCTTACGGGAATTTTAGGTGAAATTTATCCACACTAAAATCTGCATAGTCTATTTTTAGATATTTCCCTGCAGATTTTCAGGGGAAAATTTCCACAGCAAATGGTGCCATGTGCAATTTACCTTCAAAGGGGTTGTACTACAAAAGACATTTATCACTATCTACAGGATAAATAATACATGTCTGATCGTTTGGGGACTCCCCGCTGCTGGGACCCCCACCATCACTACACAGAGTCACTGATTCAAACCCTCCTTCCTCGTGGCTATCTCTGTTTGCTTTCATAGACTTTGAATGGGGGCAGCAGTGCACATGTTTGACTGCTGCTCCATTCAAAAGTAGTAAGGAAAAATGGGGAATCGAGCAATCATAGGGGGCCCAGCAGAGGGACCCTGGCAATCAACATTCATCATATATGTATTTTTGTGGTACAATCTATTTAATGTCTCTAATCAGAAAAGGAATGTACCCGTGATTTTTGGGTGTAATAAATGAAATCTTTATACTATTTTCATTTTTTAAACCCCAATTAAAGAAAATCAATGCCCACAGCTTTTCCAAAAAACCAATCCCAAACTTTCATTTTATAAGAAAAAATTTTTTTTTTTTTTATATGTATAATAAAAGTGTTTCCAAAAGGAAAAAAACCCACGGGGATTTAGGGTTTGATGTTGTTTTACAATTGGAATACAATACCCATACATAGTATTTTTAAAATCCCAAACAAAGGAAAAATCTGACCCCAGGCACATTTTTTAAAATTCGGGTTTGTCAAGCAAATTAAACATGTTTTAACAAAAAACTACAATGGTCTTTTTAGAATTTAAGCCTTGTTCCCTGGATCTACTGAGAAGGCATCTCAATAAATCAGTGCAGAGAAATGTAGTGTGGATTTTTTTACTCCCACTAAAAAAAAATTTAAATGTTTGGGAGAAAAAAAAATTTAAAAAAAGAAGGAAAAAAATAGGCCAAAGGAACCACAGGTTTTTCCAAAAAAATTCCCCTTTTTTTTAAATTGAAAAAGGGTAAAGGGGGTTTTTCACTGGAGGAAAGAAAAACAGGGGGTGTTATTAAAAGTGCTTTTCCCAAATTTGGGAAAGACAAAAAAACTCTCGTTCACAGTTTTTTCCGACAAACAGTAGTTACTCAAAGTTTTGGGTCACAAAAGGGTTTGTTAAGGTCAGCTTGTACAAAAAAAGCCCACATAAAAAAGCTGGGGCCCCCAATAAAAGGGGAGCCCTTTACCCAAATCCCAGTCTCTTAGAAAGTAAAGTAGCGGGAAAACCCCTTTCCTGGGTTGGGGGATCTGGTGTTTTCCCCAAATGGGGGAATTTTCTCAGTCTGGGGAGGGCTATATCCCGGGAGAAAAAGAAAAAACAACATTAAAAAGGATTATGTTAAAAAAAAACATTAAGGCCGTAAGAAAGCAGACTTTAGCAGCGTGCCAAACAAAAAGCATCTTTTTTGAAGCAAAGCCAAAATAAAACAGCGGTTTTGTCCTTGCCCCCTGGTTGGAAAAATCTGCAAAACCCCCTTTTGGGAATTTCCCCCAGCAGCAAAAGCAAAACCAGATTTTGGGGAAAAGCTTGGAGACTTTGTCAAAGGGAAATTTTTTATCCCAAAACCCTTTGGGTTCGGGTTTTACCCCCCTTTTTTTAGCCTCCCTTTTTTAAACCCGAACAGTAATTTGTTAAAAATTTTATTCCAGGGCACCCCCAAGGAAAAAATGCAAAACAAGCCCCATACACTTTTTCATCTGCTCAGCCAAAAACAAATAATTTTGCGGGCCAGGGACACTAAATTTTCACTGATATTACCCAGCGGGTGCCATGAATTATTTAAAAGACACTGAAACAACAGGGGGGGAATTGGAATACGGTTCAAAAGCAAAAATTTTCATTTTCATCTCCAAATATTATGGCAGGGTTAAAATTTTATAGACAAGGGAAAGAATTTTTTTTTTTGGTGCTGGGGGTTCATGTACCAAAAAAGTGCTATAAAATTCTCATTGTTTATAAAGAAGCACACAGGGGCAATTTAGTTACAGGGATATAAAATTTTATATATATATTTACATGCAGAAATTGTAAAAACCTTTCTATTGCTATCCACCGAAAGGGCCTTTTAAAAAACCCAAAAAAATTTTGCTTTCTCTGCTCAATTTTAAAGAAAGGTATTTTTTCATTTTTTTCTATTGAAGCTTTTTTTTTTTCTTTAATAATAAATATGTAAATTTTTCACTTAAAGTCTTTTTGTTTTAATTTAAAAAAGCTTTTTTTTATTAAAGGGGTTTTGGGCTTTTAAATGATTCCTTAAACTCTTTTCTGGCCCCTTTTTTTTTGGGAGAAGAAAAAAAAGCATGTGGTCATGAATGGGTTTCAGGGGTGAGAGGGGAGGGGGGGTTTAGAGGAGTGAGGAATAAGGGAACTCTGCAATGTTTATCAAAATTTTACTTTTAAAACCCGTGGGGTTCTTAAAAAAAAGAAAATTTAGGGTTTTTCTCTCAAATCCCCTTTCAAGTTTTTTCATGTTTTCCCCGTCATCAATAAAAAATGCAAAACACAAAGTGCGGGCCCAAAACAGGAAAACTAAAGGGGGGGTGACAAAGCGTAGCGCTCACCCGGCTTCACTTTTTGAAAACCATATATTTAGAAAAGGGGATTAAAAAAAACCCCTTTTAGAGGATCCCCCGTTAACATTACTTCGTGGCAAAAACCCCTTTTTAAAAAAATATATTCTAATTATTCATATTTAAATTTTTTACTATTTTTTTTTTTTTTACAGATTTTTGATTTTTGATAATTTGTTTAATTTTTCACATTTATTTTATCTTATTACTTTTATTAAAACTCCGATCTTTTTCTTTTCTTTATAAGATTCTTTTTGTTTTAAAATTGATTTCTCTATTAAGTTTTTTTTTTTTATTAAAGTTTCTTTGTTTTTTTCTTAGGATAGATTTAATATTTTTCACATTCATTTCTATTACTATTATTAATTTTTTTAAAAAACCTTTTTTTTTACTGAATAAGATTCTTTGGGCCCCCGGGTATAAAACTGTTTGGTTTTTAAATTTCTTTGTTTTCCCATATCAAACCCCGTTAAGCCCCCCATAAATTTCCCTAAAAGTGCTTGAAAAAAAGAAAAAAGAGCTCTGATTTGTTCGATGGGAACAAAGAAAAATTTTTTCCCCCTAACCCGTTTTTTTATACATTCCTCTTAAGTTTAAAATTTTTTTTACCTATTATTTTTATTAAAGATTCTTGTTTTTCTTTAAGGTTTTTTCAATTGGGGACATTCTTTTGGTTTTTATTTTCTATTAAAGATGCTTTGTTTTACTTTATATAATTCAATTGGGGACGGGGGATTTCTATTTTTATTTTTTTATTAAAAGCTCTTGTTTTAAAATTAAAATTTATTCAATTTTTGCACATTCATTTCTTTTACTAAAAATTTTTTTATTTTAGATGTTAGTTTTTACTTTAAAACTTTGTTGATTCAATTTTGGGACTTCATTTCTAATTTCTATTAAATTTTTTTTTTTATTTAAAAGATGCTTTTTTTTTATTCAATTTAAATTTTGGGACATTTCATTTCTTTTACTATTATTTTATATTTAAAAATCTTTTTTATCGTAATATTGCTTTCCCAAAATGGCACATTCATTTCTATTACTATTAATTTTTTATTAAATATGCTTAGTTTTACTTTATATACTAGTAGATTCAATAGGCACGTTCATTTTTTATTATATTTTTATTTTTTTTATTTAAAGGGTGCTTTTTTTTTTATTAAATTCCCAATTTTTGGGACATTCATTTTTTATTACTATTATTTTTTTTATTTTAAAAATGCTTTTTTTGTAAAAATTGGGTTTAATATGGCCCCTTTATTTTCTATTACTATTAAATTTTTTTTATTTAAATGCTTTTTGGGTTTTAAATTTATACAAATTTAATATGGCCATTCCCTTTCTATTACTATTATTATTTTATTCAAGGTGTTTTGTCTTTATTTTAAAAATGGACCAAAAATTTTTTAAATATTTCACAAGTCCCCCCCTAGAGGGCATTGAACTGCTAAAAAGTAAAAACCCATGTTTAAATTTAGGGGCAAAGAAGTAGAAAAAACTGGGTAAATTTTTTTTTCTGGGGAAAAACAGATTCTTTTGTACGATAAAAGGGCCCCGCTAGGGGGAAAAAAAAGCTAACAGGGGAAAATTTTAAAATTTTAAAAAATTTAAATTTTTAATTTTCCCGTTTAAAACCTTTATCTTTTTTTTTTATTTTCCCCACAGCAATGATCTGTTTGACATCCATAGCCATTTTACCGGTTTAGTGGTGATAGTGTGAATTTAAAACACGAAATTTTTGAGGTCAGGGGATTTGGCTTTGGTGGGACCCGGAGGGACATGCTTCATCACCACAAAAAAAATAAAGAAAGCCGGGGGGGCCCTTTTCAGCTTTGGCGCGGGGAAAAAATTTATTTTGGAAAAGTTTCCTGCAGTTATTGTTTAATTTTTTTAAACTCCTGAACAAACCCCTTTTAAACTTTAAATCCCTTTTGCCAGTTTTTGTGAGAAAATTTCTTCACAATGAATATATAAAAAAAATGGGGATCGTTTAATAACAGAAATTTTAAAAATTTGCAAACATCAGCCCTTAAAAATGCATAAATGGGAAAAAGATGCACAACATAATGGGTTTAAAAAAATTTTTGCGCCAAAAAAAAGGGTTCTAGAAAGAGGTTGCCAAAAGCCAATAAAAAAAAGTTTGGGCAGTAGTCCGGGATTTCTTTACCAGCGGGAATTGGGGGTGGCGAGGCAGTTTCCCACCTCAAAAAGGGCCCTTGGGGCCCTTTGGGTGGTACAGGCTGTGGGAGAGGCTTGCTGCTGTTGAAATTTAATATCCCTGGATGGGGGGAATTTTTGGGAAAGGGTTCCCGGCGGGTAAAGGGTGTCCATTTCCCATTCCACTAGTCTCCACAGCACTTAGGTTAGGGGCACTCACAAACCTGTTTGTGGATTTAAACGTTTCCCCTTTTTTTTGCTGTTTTTTTGGAAATAAAAGTGAGGCACAGTGTAAAATAACAGCTCTACCCCTGCTGGTGCCTATGTGTGTTACAATATTATAATGAGTAAGAAAAATGGCTAAATAGAGTAGATCTGCAGAGAAAAATTACAAAAATCTTAAACATGGTATATCTAAATGTCACTATTTACCTAAAAAATAGGAAAAAATCCACAGCACTCCTTCCAATAAAAATTAAAAACTTATAATTTATTCACCCATGTCCTTGCAACGTTTCAGCCTTACTCAAGCCTCTATCTATCTATCTATCTATCTATCTATCTATCTATCTATCTATCTATCTATCTATCTATCTATCTATCTATCTATTTATCTATCTAACCTGAGATGTCTACTTGTTTTAAATCCATTCTTCGTTTTGGCATCTTAAAACCTGAATGCAGCAACACACCTTAAGGCGCTCTACTGAATCACTTGTGCACAAGCTTTAGTGCCAATTTTTCTGTTGCAGTACTGCACTGCACACAGCATGTTGGATGTGATTTTGGATCCATTTTTAGATAGTGTTTGGATCCGTGTTTCAGAACCCAAACGGACCCAAACACTCATCTAACAATATGCAGTGTGTTTTACCATGTAAAACACGCATCTGCGTTCAGACGACTGATCACCGCACATCAGTGTTTTCCATGCGTCTTTGTGATGCGTCTTTCGAAACTGTTCAAAGAATTATCATGTCAATTCTTGATCCGTTAGATGCAGCAGGAGCCCTATTTAAAACTATAGGGTGCGTTCCTGTTGCATTAAAGATGCATCCAAACACGCACTTGTGTGTTGGTTGCGTGTTGGATGCGACGGACGCAGTGCTTTTGAATGCGTTTTTTTGGATCCACCACGCTGTGTGAACATACCCTTACTGATTTCAATCTCCTTTTAATTCCCTATATTGTTTGGAAAGGTGTTGCAAGTGAGTCATCAAGTATGGTGCTTATACTCTTGCAGACTATAAACACAATTAATGATTACTCCCTAACAACATCTTTCCCAACTATGTAAGAAATTGATAGGAGCTTTCTGTTAATAAAGGAAGTTTCACTATAGTGCAGTACAGCAAAAGAAAATCTGCACCATATGGAACCACCTTTACCTGGTTGTGATTTGAGTTTCAACCTGCTTTTCTGTTGTGACCCTTGTCTGCCCTTGAACATCCAATTTGATATTTCCTCCTCTGCTGCATACTTGGCTCTTCTACACTAAAGTGTAATTGACAACCACCAAAGTGCCAAACACAGAAATATTTGGTATACGTAAGAGGCCTCCGGCTATGTTCATACATAGTATTTGCATGTGAGTTTTGGGGTGGACACCATGGGCGACATGTATGATCGGGCTTTTCGCCCGTTTTTTGGCGTATACTGCGCCTAACAGCCCGAATCCCGCTGTCGGACGCGGGGATTCAGTGTTAGGCGTAGCGTTCGCCACTTTCAGTGCGCCCCGCATGAAGGGGCGGGCAGTGGGCGCGGGGTAGGAGTTCCGGGGCGGGACGCGTCGCGCTCGTAAACTCCCGAGGCATGTACGATGGCGAGTCGGCAAAGCGAGGCGCAGTGCAGCGCTCGGCAGCTCCAACAGGCAGACCTGTTTTTTTTTGGTCTAAATCCTCCAGCCGAGGCGAAGTGAAGCAGGATCGGAACATGCGAGGAAGCAGATAGAAGATCGCGACAGAAATCTCGGCGCTCCGCTCCATGCAGCAGGAGTATGATTCCGAAAAATCGCCTTTATAAAGGCGAAAAAAACAGTGTCAGAAAAGAGCTGAACCACAAAAATAAACATAATTAAAAAAACAAAACACTTTCCAAAACTCTAGAACGGCGCAATATCAAGAAATATGATATTGTAAATTGCCGGGAAATACAGTAATTCAAATTCTGAAACCTATTCTCATTGGTCGGCATAAACCGGCCAATCAGAATAGGAGCGACAGTGAACCATTAAAACCTATTGGGGAAAGGATTGACCAATCAGAATCCACGGGGGACAGTTCAAAATACAGTAAAAAGACAGAAAAGAGCTGATTGGCTGAGCTAGCGGTGGCTTGGATATCCCAGCCAATCAGAGCGGAGAGCTACTTCTCCCATTATAGTCTATGGAGAGATGGGCGCTCTGAAATCTCGGCGCTCAGCGCCGTGCGGCATGAAGTATTAATCAAAAAATCATTTTTATTAAGTGTAAACATTATCAGATAAAGAGCCGAACCCTTCTTTACAAATAAGCAGTTAAAAACCCAAACAACGCGTTTGTCGCCGAAAACGGCGCTACATAGGAATTGAATAGAGAGAATTCCCGGGAAATACAGTAATTTCAAATTGTTTAAGCTATTCTATTGGTCGGCATAAACCGGCCAATCAGAATAGGAGCGACAATGTCCCATTATAACCTATGGAGAAGAATTGACCAATTAGAATAGGAGCGACAATGTCCCATTATATCCATGGAGAAAAAATGACCAATCATTTTCCAAGGCGGGACAGTTCAAAATACAGTAAAAATGCAGAAACGAGCTGATTGGTTGAAGCGGCGGGGGCTCGTCCAGCTTAGCCAATCAGAGCGCGAGCTACTTTCTCAAAGAGTTTCTATGGGGAAAAGAAATTCTGAGCGTGCTCTGTGATTGGCTAAGTAAAAGAGGCGCCGTTATTTGGACCAATGGGAGAGCGAGCGACGCTCCTATGGGTTTTTCTAATGCAATCTGAAATCAAAACTGTACACGGCCGAAATCAAATGATAAGATACAGAAGTTGTCCCGATGGTATATAAAATTGAATAATAATATGGGGGTAACGAAAAAAAATATTAAATCAATAAAATCATGTTTATTTCTTTATTTTCGTTACACCCATACCATTGATCCTTGGCTAACGAAAAATAAAGAAATAAACATGTTTTTAAATTGATTTAATATATTTTTTTTCGTTACCCCCATATTATTATTCTTTTATTTTACACTCAGGACCACTTCTGTAGTGTTATAATTTGATTTCCCGGCCGTGTACAGTTTGATTTCAGATTGCATTAGAAAACCCCCTAGGAGCGTTTGCTCGCTCTCCCATTTGGGCCAAATAACGACGCCTCTTTTAACTTAGCCAATCAAAAGAGGGGCGCTCAGAATTTCTTTTCCCCATAGAACTCTATGAGAAAGTTTGCTCGCGCTCTGATTGGCTTTAAGCTGGACGAGCCCCGCCGCGCTTCAACCAATCAGCTCGTTTTTGCAAATTTTTTTGTATTTTGAACTGTCCCACCTTGGAATATGATTGGTCAATTTTTCTCCATAGGATATAATGGGATATTGTCGCTCCTATTCTGATTGGTCAATCCTTCCCCATAGGTTTTAATGGCTCACTGTTGCTCCTATTCTGATTGGCCGGTTTATGTCGACCAATGAGAATAGCTTAAACAATTTGAATTACTGTATTTCCGGCAATTCTCTCTATTGCAATTTTCCTATGTTTGCGCCGGGGCTCGGCGACAAACGCGTTGTTTGGGTTTTTAACTGCTTGATTTGTAAAGAAGGGTTTTGCTCTTTTATCTGATAATGTTTTACACTTAATAAAAATGATTTTTTTATTAATACTTAATGTGCACGGCGCTGAGAGCCGAGATTTCAGAGCGCCCATCTCTCCATAGACTATAATGGGAGAAGTAGCTCGCACTCTGATTGGCTGGGATATCCAAGCCACCGCTAGCTCAGCCAATCAGCTCTTTTTCTGTCTTTTTTACTGTATTTTTTAACTGTCCGCCTTTGATTTTGATGGTCCAAACTTCTCCATAGGATATAATGGGACTTTGTCGCTCCTATTCTGATTGGTTAATACTGCTTCATAGGTTAGAATGGGCCCCCTGTCGCTCCTATTCTGATTGGTCCAAACTTCTCCTAGGATATAATGTGTCTTTTTTCGCTCCTATTCTGAAATTTGGGTGGCTTCTGCCGACCAATGAGAATAGCTTAAACAATTTGAATTACTGTATTTCCCGGCAATTCTCTCTATTGCAATTCCCTATGAAGCGCGGTCTCGGCGACAAACGCGTTGTTTGGGTTTTTAACTGCTTTATTTGTAAAGAAGGGTTCGGCTCTTTTATCTGATAATGTTTTACACTTAATAAAAATGATTTTTTTTATTAATTTCTTCATGCCGCACGGCGCTGAGAGCCCCCAGATTGCATTGCGCCCTTCTCTCCATTTGACTATAATGGGAGAAGTAGCTCGCGCTCTGATTGGCTGAGCTAGCCGAACCCCCGCTAGCTCAGCCAATCACCTTTTTCAGGGATTTTTACAGTATTTTGAACTGTCCGCCGTGGATTCTGATTGGTCTAAACTTCTCCATAGGCTAGAATGGGGTCTCTTGTCGCTCCTATTCTGATTGGGCTGAGCAAGCAAAGTCCCCGGTAGCTTAAACCAATTAGTTCTTTTCAGCATTTTACTGTATTTTGAACTATCCCGCCGTGGATTTGATTGGTCTAAACTTCCCCATAGGTTTTAATGGTTCACTGTCGCTCCTATTCTGATTGGCCGGTTTATGCCGGGCCAATCAGAATAGCTTTCTGAATTTGAATTACTGTATTTCCGGCAACTTCCAATATCCTAATTCTTGAATTAGGATAAATTTGGAAAGTGATTTTGTTTTATGTATTTTTTATTTTTTAGGTTTCAGCTCTTTTCCTGAGAATGTTGAACGCCTTTATAAAGGGGATTTTTGATTCATACTCCGCACCGACATGCGGAATGATTTCTCGCTGTTCCAGCCTGTCTCGCATTGGAACTGTTTTTCAGCGCAGTCCCGCAAAGGCGCCTAAGTCCCGCACTGCGCCCAAAGTTCCCCCCACTGTGCCCCACCCCCACTGGCGAGGCGCAGGGAAACTTTTCCCGCATGTATGAGTGCGCTACCTCCGGCGGCGAATCTTAGGCGCAGCCCCGCACTGCGCCTCGGTCCCCGCACTGCGCCTAACACACTGGCCAGGCGCGGCGGGGCTTTTTCCCCCCATGTATGACCGCATACCTCCGGCGCCGAATCCTAGGCGCAGCCCCGCACTGTGCCTCGGACCCGCACTGCGCCTAAAACACTGGCGAGGCGCGGCGGACTTTACATGCTATGTATGAGCGCGCCCCGGCCCCGACATAAATCAGGCGCAGATTCCGCCAGGAAACTGGCGGAAAGGTGCGCCCCGACCCGGCGGGATTCATACATGTGGCCCCATGTGTATTCTTCACCTGAAACACACGTGTAGTTTGCACCATGTTCCATTTAACGGCACAAACCATGTTTCATTTATTTTTTAGAAAATAAACAACATATTTTACACAGTGAAACATATTTTACGTTGCTGATTTGACTACATGGGACTATGTTTGAGATGTTTCCCAATCTTAAACACATTCTGTGCCAAACAAAACAGCAAAAAGTTATCCCAAAGGATACCAACAACAAGCACAGTCTGGACCCAGTTTTAAACAAATAACAAAAATCAATCAAAATTTATGTTAAACACACAGTAAAAACACATAGAAAATTAAAGATGCATCAAAAATTATGCTGATTTCTGTTGACATCACTATCAAAATACATGTGCATTTTTCAGCTTCTTTTTTACACTGTGTAAATTAGGTTTACATGGCCTAATTTCAATATGCATTCTGACATATATTTCATGTTGATAGCATGTTCTATTGATTTAAATGAGAATAAGTGTTTGAAGTCATTATCCAAATCTGTGTTGCAGATTATAGGTCTATTTAGCATGGACATTGTATTGGGAGCCTGGATGTGGATTATCCCACTAGATGGGGCCAACTCACACCCTAAAGGGTGGTACAATCCATATAAAATAAAAGATGATTAGGAATAATGCGTCACATAAACCTAACTTTAGGGAACGTTTTACCTTTCTCGGGAAAAGCTATGCAGAAGAATAGGTTGAATTAGATAGACAACTATAGGCCCTATTCACACAACACTTTTTCATGTGTATTTAGGACAATAGACCCAAAATCCCCCCTTGATTTCAACAGGAAATACATACTGTAGTTTTCACAGTGTGTATGTAAATGATGCCACTTTCATATACACATTTATATACACATAAAAAGTGACATGCCACTTATTTGATGTATATTCCATGTGTATCTTATTATGCTGTGCTCTAAAAAAATTTACCAAGTAAAAAAAAAAAAATTCATGCAGAATACACTTGAAAAATACTCAATGCATTTTGATGCTAATTTCAAAAGAAATCAGATTCAAAATAAGAACTATGATAGACCCCAGCTGCAAATGATTCGCTTAGCTTAGGCTTAGCGGTATGTTCACACGGCAGGTTGGATCTGTTTTGAAATGCGTGTTAGGATCCGTGTTTCAGACACTAAACTGACCCAAAAACGCATAAAACAATGTGCAATGTGTTTTACATTACTTTTCAATGTAAAACACGCATCGGCGTTTAGACGAGTGATCACCGATGCGTGTTTACATGTGTCTTTCTGATGCGTCTTTCGGATCCGTTCAAAGATTTGTCATGTCAATTCTTGATCCGAAAGATGCAGCAGGAGCCCTATTTAAAACTATAGGATGCTTTTCTGCTGCAGCAAAAGCGCATCCACACACGCACATGCGATTTACACAGCGCTTTTGGATATGTTTTTCAGATCCAAAAACGGATGAAACACGCTGTGTGAACATACCCTAGCTTGGAATGTCCATCTCATGGGCCCTGCTCTGGCAAGTTCCTACTATTGTATAATCGGTTTGGTTGTCTACTGGCCAATCCTAGAGAAAAAAAGTTCAGAGAATTAGGCCATGTCTACACAGCACAGGTTTTGAGTTGGATTTTCGTCGGATTCAGAATTTAGAATCCAGCGAAAATCCGGCTATAATCTGTGTAGAGTAAACCTCAATAGAAAATCCGTGCTGTAGTCTATACAGCACTGATTTTTTTACTGATGGCTCCTGAACATTTTCTATATTTCGCCGGACTCCTGTATATCCCTGATGTATTGGGGATGCGGGAAAACCAAAAAATGCGCAAAAAACCAAAGGCGGTGCGATACAGCAGTGTTAAAATGCTGTCGGATTTTGGATGGCATTTTAACATTGCTGTGCAAAGGGCCATATGTATGAAACTGTTTAGGTCTAAAACTCACTCTTTTGCCCATAGTAACCTATGGGCAAAAAAGTGAGTTTTAGAACTAAACAGGTTCATACATGTGGCCCAAAGCCTTTTGTGGTGTTTTTTGTGTGGTTTTTATGTTGCAGAACTACATCGATAAGAAATCAGCAAGCTCCATTTAATTTCCAAAATTGTGTGGAAAGGTGTTGTAAATGAGTAATCAATTGTGTTTATAGTCTTGCAGATTACAATAATTGATTACTCATTTGCAATACTTTTCCAAACAATTTAAGAAACTGAAAGGAGCTTGCTGTTAATAAAGGCAGCTTCAGTGCATGGCAGTTCCGCAGCAGATGAACCGGAACCAAAAATGCCCCAACACTGTAGCACATGAAAGCACACTAAGGCTATGTTCACACGGCTTATTTCGGGGCGTATTTACGGACGTATTTACATCCGCAAATACGTCCCGAAATACATTTCAAATACGTGTCACCAAGTGTGGCGCGTTTTTCGCGTCGTAAATACAATCCCCATTCTATACTATGGGGATTTACATTGTGAAATACGCCTCAATAAGTGACAGGGGACTTAATTTTACGATCGTATTTACGGACGTATTTACGCCCGCAAATACGTCGCGAAAATACGCCTCGTGTGAACGATGAGGCGTATTTTACATTGGAATCAATGCTAATCTAATTGTTCATTATTTGAAACGTATTTCGGGACGTATTTGCGGACGTAAATACGTCCGTAAATACGCCCTGAAATAAGCCGTGTGAACATAGCCTAAAAGTAGCAATTTGGGTAAATGCAGCACAAACATGCAGTGCTAGATCTGCAGGTTTCTGATATTAAGGTGAAGGACCACCGAAGATTTATTTACTTGTATGGTGGTCCCGCCAGGATACAATTTTTTGGGTATACAACGGTTTTTCAAGGGCTACTGTAACTTAGACCATATGAAGCAAACAATTCCACAGACAATCCAGACTGAGATCTGTGATATGTGTGACTGACTAGAAGACTGAACCAATTAGAATGGGCATTTCACTGGTAAAACTCCTGTATTAGTGAAGTGCATGCACTGATTAGCGGTCTAGTAGCACCTCCCTGAAGTACTACATGTTCTGTAATGCTCTTTACATGCGCCAGAATGAGCAGCTCCTTATAACAAGAGATAAAGAACATGTATACTGTACGCCATGTATACTGTACAATGCTACTCAATGCTACAATCCTATCAAATACAGCAGTCCCTGGGTTT
The DNA here is from genome assembly GCA_025379985.1 of Phyllomedusa bahiana. Taxonomy (NCBI): domain Eukaryota; kingdom Metazoa; phylum Chordata; class Amphibia; order Anura; family Hylidae; genus Phyllomedusa; species Phyllomedusa bahiana. The sequence goes on from JAODAL010004981.1 coordinate 22,690, forward strand.
CAATATTAATTTGTTCCAGGACAACTATTGTGACTAGGAATTGGTTCCAAAGCTACAGTGTACAGGACCCTGCAGAAGCTCCTGTCCTCAATATAGAATTTAACATTTTGGAGCATTGGAACCAATTCCTAGTTACTATAGTTGTCCTGGAACAAATTAATATTGAAACCCAGGGACTGCTGTATTGGATAGGATTGTAGCATTTAGTATTTGCATAAATAAGTATTTAAAAGTACAAGCCACAATGCTACAATACATGCATTAAACATTCTTTAGTCCACAAAGGAAAAATTAAAATTTAAACAATACACGTCTATTGCTCTCATTACCAAAAGTCTGTCTTATTAACAGCATGCTACAAGTGTAAAACAATGCACATAAACCTGCCTTACCTCATATCACCCACTGAGCTGAAAACACTCAGATGGCACCAGTGTGCTTCCCAAATTCCCTAACTGTGCAATTTATTAACTGGATGCGATTCATGAGCCAAATGGGGAACATAACCTGGATGTGAAGGCTTAACTAATTAATAGAATTAGTTAGCGCTTCACTGAAAACTACAGTTGCAGGCTATTATTGTTTAGGATTGTTTCCAAGCCTTATGCACATTTGTGATGGCTTCCTTAGTAAAATGACCAAGACATTCTAGTTTCCTATTCTTCACTCCCACGGTCATATTTAATGCAGGCTATAGTAGTTGCTGGGATTGCAGCAGTAAAAAAAAATGTCTGTCATGAAGGAACAGAACAGAATTTGCATTATTAACATTCTGTTCTAAGAGCCTCCATCGGTGGTTCCTTCAGACTATCCATCACCTGACCACATAAGAAGCCCAGCATGCAGTCAGTGGGGTGTGTTGGTCAGTGTCTGGATGTGATCCATGAGGCACAGTGTCATGGCATCCTTCATAAACACTAGTGTGAACAGAGTATTACAGGCAAAATGTTCTCACTCTAATGCACCACTCTAGAACTATTGCATCTCCATACCACCACAGGTACAGAGCTACTATGAAGATATCTCACAAGGCTCTATGATATGGCTGCAGGCTGGATAAGCAAGTTACCACCATAAAACCAGAAATTTTACATTCTAACAATCCACTGGGGAATTTTAATCCACCGAATTTCTGAAATTTGCATTTAACTTAATAACAATTATTCTATTAAACCCCATTTTTAGAAGCTAATGAAATAATGGTAAAATATAAAAAGCACAGGGATTGAGATAATGGAAATGGTCCAGTCTCTGGGTCCATTTAAAGGGGTTGTCTCACTACAAGGATTGCTTTTTATGTTAAAGATCTTGCAAAAACAAGTCACTTTGCAATATATATACATTAACAGGGTACTACATATTCCTAGATACCTCCTCTAGTATGTGTTGCATCAGCTCCTCAGGTCGCTATAGCTATAGATCTGTTCAGTCTCTCATGATAGGCTGCCAGAAGTGGTTGCTATAGCTACAGACCTGGCTTCTACTGCAACCTGAATTCAAAATGAAACCAAGAAAACAGGACTGAGGTAAGATGAATCAATGTAGTGAGACAATCCCTTTAAAACTTTCCTAGTTTTATTTAGCAGCTGAACAAAAACCAGACAAAAGTGAAATGCAAGGCAGGGCAAGTAATCATGTCTACACAATCCTGGGCCCCAAATTCTTTAAAACATATCAAATCCCCTGCAATAATGATTTTTAATAGACTTAACTATCTTAGAAAATGAATCTTAAAGGAGTTGTCTCACTACATTGATTCATATCACCTCAGTCCTGCTTTATTGGTTTCATTTTTGAATTTAGGAGCTTGTTTATTGCCTACTACTGACCTGCAGTGACGAGCTGCTGAGGACAACAGGTCTATAGCTATAGTGACCAGCAGTGGCAGCCTATCAGGAGAAATAGTACAGGTCTGTAGCTATAGCGACCTGAGGAGCTGATGCAGCCCATACAAGAGGGGATATCTAGGAATAGGTAGGACAATGTTAATGGACATACAGTTATGGCCAAAAGTTTTGAGAATGACACAAATATTATATTTTCACATGATCTGTTGCCCTCTGGTTTTTATGTGTGTTTGTCAGATGTTTTTATCACATACAGAAATACAAGTGCAATCATATTGTGATTAACAAAAGCTTTTATTGACAGTTAGAATGAGTTAAAGGAGTTGTCTCCCTTCAGAGTTTCAGAGAATGCATGAATGAAATACTCTGCCACTTCCTGGTTCAGACTGACTCATTTGCATACAGCTCCATGCTTGTACAGCTCCATGCCCTGCTGTGCTTTCAGATGCTAACTAGATCAGATTAGCTTCTCAAACTACTAACAGGACTTCTTATCTGATCCCCAAAACAAAAGGCCTAATTACAGTTCTGTTTATTTTACATAAATCAAGCTTTTTACTGCTGAGCAGCACAGGACACTGCAGTGACCTGTGTGATGACTTCACTCACTGTTATCTCATTGAACAAACAGCAGGGGGATAATTGTTTACAGGTCAGTTACTGAGGGAACTGAAATAGCCAGGGAGGTCATAAATTCACTTGTATCTCCTTAGGGAAAACAGAGGAACAAAGCAATATATTTGGAAAATGTCTTTATTTTGTGTTCCCTACAATTTGAAAGCTATTCTTTGTAGCGAGACAACCCCTTTAATGCAGTAAGTCAATATTTGCAGTGTTGACCCTTCTTCTTCAGGACCTCTGCAATTCTCCCTGGCATGCTCTCAATCAACTTCTGGTCCAAATACTGACTGATAGCAGTCCATTTTTGCACAATCAATGCTTGCATTTTGTCACAATTTGTTGGTTTTTGTTTGTCCACCCGTCTCTTGATGATTGACCACAAGTTCTCAATGGGATTAAGATCTGGGGAGTTTCCAGGCCATGGACCCAAAATCTCTATGTTTTGTTCCCTGAGCCATTTAGTTATCACCTTTGCTTTATGGCAAGGTGCTCCATCATGCTGGAAAAGGCATTGTTGATCACCAAACTGCTCTTGGACGGTTGGGAGAAGTTGCTCTTGGAGGACATTCTGGTATCATTCTTTATTCATGGATGTGTTTTTAGGCAAGACTGTTAGAGAGCCGATTCCCTTGGCTGAGAAGCAACCCCACACATGAATGGCTTCTGGATGCTTTACCGTTGGCATGAGACAAGACTGGTGGTATCGCTCACCTTGTCTTCTCCGAATAAGCTGTTTTCCAGATGTTCCAAACATTCGGAAAGGGGATTCATCAGAGAAAATGACTTTACCCCAGTCCTCAGCAGTCCACTCCCTGTACCTTTGGCAGAATATCAGTCTGTCCCTGATGTTTTTTCTGGAGAGAAGTGGCTTCTTTGCTGCCCTCCTTGACACCAGGCATTGCTCCATGAGTCTCCGCCTCACAGTGCGTGCAGATGCACTCACACCTGCCTGCTGCCATTCCTGAGCAAGCTCTGCACTGCTGGTAGCCCGATTCCGAAGCTGAAACACTTTTAAGAGACGATCCTGGCGCTTGCTGGTCTTTCTTGGGCGCCCTGGAGCCTTTTTGGCAACAATGGAACCTCTCTCCTTGAATTCCTTGATGATGTGATAGATTGTTGACTGAGGTGCAATCTTTCTAGCTGCGATACTCTTCCCTGTTGGGCCAGTTTTGTGCAGTGCAATGATGACTGCACGTGTTTCTTTAGAGATAACCATGGTTAACAGAAGAGAAACAATGATGCCAAGCACCAGCCTCCTGTTAAAGTGTCCAGTGGTGTGATTCTTACTTAATCATGACAGATTGATCTCCAGCCCTGTCCTCATCAACACCCACACCTGTGTTAATGGAGCAATCACTGAAACCATGTTAGCTGGTCTTTTAAGGCAGGCCTGCAATGAAGTTTAAAATGTGTTTTGGGGGAAAAAGTTCATTTTCTAGGCAACTATTGACTTTGCAATTAATTGCTGTTAAGCTGATCACTCTTTATAACATTCTGGAGTATATGCAAATTGTCATTATAAAACCTGATGCAGTAGACTTTGTAAAAATTAACATTTGTATCATTCTCAAAACTTTTGGCCATGACTGTATATTACAAAGTGACTTGTTTTTGAAAGATCTTTAACATAAAAAGCAATCCTTGTAGTGAGACAACCCCTTTAACAAGTCAGACTCTTCTGTCTCATTACAGCTTTACAAGAATTGGTTGCTGCTAGTTATTTATCATGTCATTGGACATGGCTTATCTTAGAATTTGAAAGGTCCATACCCCTTTAATAGCTGTAAACTGAATACACATGTAGCCAACAGCTATTCTTCCATACCCATGGGCACCATCGGGGTTGTACTCCTGTCATGGGCCGCTGATAAGAACAGGTAAGGGGCAGGGAAGCAATATGCTTCAGCTGCATGCGGCCCTTCAAATTACTTCTGGCAGCCCTGTCCTGACCACCCTTCATACATATGTATGCTCAGCTGAGTGTGCATGTGTTTTCAGGTAGAGGAGAGAAAGCCACTGCTAGACACACAAAATATCATAAAAAGTAAGTAATCTGTACATAAAACAATAAAACTTAGCACAGAAAACACACAAAAGACAGTTTCACTCAAAAGAAAGCCTGTCACATTGAACATGCAATCTAATCTGTTCAGTTTAACTTGAATTTTATTAATTTAAATCTCTGCCCATTCCAGGCTTATGAGTCCAGTGAGGACAGGGGTCTTTATTTGTGTATGCATGTTCATATAGGGAAAGCTGTCAATTATTGCGTGAGACCACCCATGTCCCCACGGCACGGTTTTTCAGCCTGATCTCGCCTTTGAAAACCGTCTGCAAACCGTCTGAAAAACTTTTACACGGACCTTAATAGAAAATCCGTGCAGCGGTTCCAACTGCATGGATTTTCTGCCCGGCGGTTTCTCAGACCGCCGGAGGTCCGAAAAAAAAAAAATAGAACATGTTCATTCTTCCGTCCAGTTTTCGGACGGAAGATGAATATATCTGAATATATCTATGTGAAGTGGAGGGCTTTTCTCCGCAAACCGCAGAGAAAAGCCGCCCCCTGGCGACCGTGCGCACGGCACGAAAACAGGACAAATATTGGTAGGTGTCCTGTGCCGTGCGTATGAACAGCCTTTTTAAGGATGGAAAGAATCAGGACGTCAATTAGTTAAAAGTTATACTGAATCTTCTACCACATCCTTACATATTAATCTGTTCAGCTCCTCGTGCTCTATAACATGATGGAGGTAGGTAACAAATTTTTATGTTTGCTAGAAGGCAATAGATTTTTATTTTAGCAGATTATAGCAGAAGTTTATATACATGGGGCACAAGCCCTATGCCAAATCCAATGTAGTACATACCTTTACTAGAGGATTGATAACGCCAACATTAGGACTTGCATTAAATACTTTGTTGAAGTTGGTCTCTCGGTTCACTAGTTCCAGTTGGTAGAACTTCTTGTCTTCCTACAAAAATGAAAGTGTCATTCTGACTGTGCTTCTTTCACGCAGTTTTGGACGTTCAGATAATTGCTTTCAAACACATCAAGTATTAATATTTTAAGCACAAATTGTTCATTTGTAAATGCCGCTATGTTTAATAATTTATTGGAACAGCTATTATTTATGAGGCTCCAGTTATTTAAAGATCACTGAATTGTTAATGACAATGGGTCTTGCTGGTAAACATGTTCAAACTGTTTAGTTTAAAAGAAAAAAGCCCATTAAAATGTCTCACGATCAGTTTCTTGATAAGCTGGTCCCGTTCGCCCATGCCTTCAGTTCAGGATGACCGCGTTTGGTTTGACTCCTGTTCTGATACTTTCTTCCTTTTTCTTTTAAACCCTTTAACACATAATACAATACAGTGACCTAATCAGCTTAACATGGTTTGGAAAACAATAGAGGACAAGAACAAGACTAGACGAAAGTAACCACATATTTGTACTGTGAGAGATTCAGTACCAAAAAATTTTTTTTAAACTGTAAAAATTTGTTAGATGATTTATAAAACAGAGTTTTTTTTGTAAAAAAATCCAAGTTCTTTGTATTTTTTTTTAGCTTTCCTTTCTAGCAGTGTTTAATTTAAAGGGGTATTTCCAACTTGATTGCTTTTAAAATTGGGGGGCAAAGGTGAATAAAGATTATTACCAAATACATTGCTGTTTTGATTTTCTTTCATTTCACAGCTAAAGCAGTTCTTATCTTCTCGTTTACAGTAGGTATTGTTGTTTAATAAAATTTAATCTTTATTTTTCTAACCTATCCCTAAAATGCTGTTGTGTACTTTTTAAAGGAAATCTGTCCCCCTTTATTTTTTTATTTTAAAAAAACCCTGATCTATGTTTTTTTTTTTTAGCCTTTTTATTTTTTGATTGTGGATTTTCAATTGGTTGTTATATATAATTAAGGGGACGACTTCGGTTCCGGCGCTGGCGACGGTCGAGGCTGGAGAGCTTCCGCGCCTCCTGCTTTACCAGTCAATAGCCCCCCGGCGGCACAGGGGGAGAACCACCCGCAACAGACCGGGCATCGTGGATGGAAGGTGTCCTCCGCAGACAGCAGCCAGAAAGAGGACTCCCCTTTGCCGGCCCCCGACACCACGAGGGACACCAAGATAGGGGGCGTGCGCTCGCAGCAGAGGGGCGCACGACGGCAGTACCCGGCAGCTCCCTCCCCCCCCTGGCCATGCCCACAGACCATCCGGACCCCCCATGAGTGCAGCCAGGGGATCAGGCTTTGGCCCTGGAAGGGGCCAAAAGCACATGGCCCCCTGAGAAAAACATCCCCCATACAAGCCACCATAGAGAATGCAATGCGAGCTTAAGCAAGGTGCAGCAAGCCCACGGGGCCCAGGGCTCAGGCTAGAGGAGGGGCACAGGCCCAGCAACTGGAGGCCAAAAGATATCCCGCAGCCAAAAATCTCATCTGGGCAAGAACCGGGCAGGTCCTGTAGACCCCAAGAAGAATAGAGAACCCCCTCCGCGGGGAGAATGGTATAGTGGGTCTCTCTGGCGGGTTAAGCAGTCAGAACCCCAGGAGATATGCCAAACCCCTCTCCCAGCCAAATTGGGCATCACCCACAGTTCCCAGTCAGGGGGTACCCCGGGGATCGGTCCAACCCCTCATTGACAACCAGAGGAGACCGACAAGAAAGCCCTCCCCAAAGTCTTTATCAAGTACCTTGATTATAATGACAAGCTTAAATCCCAAGGGAATTGCAAGATGAAAACCCCACCAACATTGGCGGGACAAAGAATACTGATCTTTAAAGTTTCTAAAATGGAGGTTCCCGACGTCGCCGCGCCTTCAGCAAATCTGCTCCGCTGTTAAAAGAAAGATGCGCTTCCGATTATGTACCCGCCCGTGAAGGTTTGCTCCCTGACACGCCCAAAAGTTCTACATTCAGCCAAAAGAGCAGAAGAAGCCCTACACCCCCTCATCGGATCAGATCAAGTCTCCTCTTACATCCAATTACATGAGGAGTAACCCCCTTTTTCCCACGTCGCAGAGGAATTTCTCCCCATGTGAGAGGCAATCCCCGGAGCCTCCCAAATTTCCGGACCCCTCGTCGCTCTCCCCCCCTGGGGACATGAGAGATAGGAGCACTGCGGACCCCCCCAGATTACGAGTCCCGGGTGACGTGAGTGATCCATGCCCTTGAAGGGGAACCTACCCTTGGGCAAAGGGATTGACTTTTTTTTCCCCCAAAGGACCTTCCATGTTAATAATGGACTGACTTTGTTTAAAAATTGTCCCCGCATTTTTAAACCCCTTTAGGACCCGCCCTTTTGATCCTGGGGGACGTTTTCCCCTCTCGCCTCCGGCCCCTGGCTTCCTCCGTAGCTGTACGATTTTTTTGTTTAAAAAGTTGCTAGGGGTCACACCCTTCCTTTTTTGGCAGGAGGTGGAGATGATGTAAGCTCCCGGTCTCCTTTTGTCCCTGCCGCGTGCCAAAAAAAAGTGAAGTCCCCCTTGACAGAAGGGGGTTTGGAAAATAGATATCCGACTCTCGTGTATTGCTATCCTTTTTTTGATTTACAATTGTTGTTTGTTTGTTTGTGCTTTTTTCATTTGACTCCACAACTTTGAGGTCTACCATTGGTTCACACCCGCCCAAATTTTTCTCGGGGAATGGGGCAATCGGGTTTAAAAACCCGGTGAGATCTCCCCCTGAAAAAAACCAGTTAAACCCCCTGGGTTCCCCATGAGGGTCATCACGTGGAACATTAAAGGGCTCGCCCCCCTAATAAAAGAAATAGGGTCACCCGTCATCAAAAAAAGCTCGACCGGACATAGTTCTTGCAGGAGCCCCATGAAATGCGAGGTTTCCATCGCATGTGCAAAATGTGGGTAGGCCACGTTTTAGCTCCCCGGCAGTGGGAGGGAAGGGGTGCCCTCACCCTAGTGCAAAGAATTTTTCCTTCTCCCCCTGATTCCCATGAGGCAGAAAAGAAGGGGATGGTGCCCCTGACCCGCTACAATGGTTCCCCAAACTAACTTGAAAAACATTATGGCCCCCAACGCAAGAAGCCTCCTTTTTTTGCAAAGTTAGCAGAAAAGTTTCAGGATCACCCCGGGGTTTATGGATAGTGGAGGGGACATGAATCTCGTCGTGATGAGGTACTGGATGGAAAAAAAAAACCCAAAACCTTTCCCCCCTCCCACACCCCCCCCGGGGCTAGAACCGGACCCTGGGGTGTTATGGACACTATGGGACCGGATAGTTGAGGGACCTTCCCTGACAGCAAAGAATATTATTTATCCCACTACAAAAGTCATGGTCCGCTAGTTCATATTTCCCCCCCGCCCCCCCACAGACCCCTGGTCCCTCCAGATTTTAGATTGCTCATCTCGGACCACTCGCCCGTGGTACTTGAGATCACGGTGTTTTCCCCCAAAGGAAAGATTTTTATGGAAATTCCCTTTAATAGCAAAGACGGGGCATTCTCAGAGCCTAAAAGGGGTGGGGCTGGAATTCGCGTCACCAATGACGAGCGTCGGGAGATGCCTCTCTTTTTTGGGCAGGGGCAAAGGGGGCCCTCCAAGGCCAAATAATTGCTCTACCTCCGCCTTAGAGAAAAATTTAAACAAAGATTACAATGAGGCAATGAGGTCGAAGGGGCATATAAAAAATTTTTTACTACCCCTCCAAGAACAAAGAAGAGTGGGAGGGCGCCCAAAAGGAGTTTGACCGTGCTGGGGGCGAAAAAAGAAATCAAAAGTCTCATCTGAAATCCACACTGTTCCGTCATGGGAAAAAAGGGGGGAGTATGGCCGATCCTTAAGGGTCCCTATTGCCCATACACATTTCCTCCTCGCACCCCTCAAGGACAGTTTACATTGACCCCAAACCCGATAAATTTTTCTCTCAAAACGTTTATGAACGTCTTTATTCTGTAGACTAGTCCTGTCAAGAGATGTAGACGGGGCAGAGGCTTTGCCCCCGTCTCCTCCTAAAATTCCCCAACCGCTAGAATTCCCTTTAAAGCAGAAAATCACTCCCCAAGAGGTCCCGTGGCCATCGCCAGTGGCCGCAAAAAGCCCCTGGGCCCGGAGGGTTTCGGAAACTATAAAAATTCTGATGAACCCCTACCCTCTATTTACTGAGTATTTAATCAGATATGGCGGGGGGAAGAGATCGACCCGAATCTAAAAAAGCCTTTTTTAAAAAATAATTCCCCAAAAAGGGGAAAGACCCCCCGTTGCCGTCCCCTTATCGACCAAATTTTCCCTTAAATTTAAAATGACCAAAAAATTCTTTCTAAAATAATGGCGACAGACTAGCCCCGCCCTAACCCCCCCCTTATTGCCCCCGCTCAGAAGGGGTTTATCAAAGGCCGAGCCCCCGGTAGGTAACACCGCAAGGTGTGGCGGGGCTGGAGAGCGTGGGACGCACCTCCCCCCCACGGACACCCAGTTGATCGCGATTGAGCCCGGAAAAAAATTTGACAATGTCCCGGGGGGGGGTTGGGCAATACTTTTACCGATGGGTTTTCAGGCAAAAATTTAAAAAAATTTCCTCTTGTATTACCATAAACCCGACCAACCCCAAAAAACATACTCAAGGCTTTCATCCCCGGGATTTTTCCCCTTTACAAGGGGACCCAAGGGATGTCCCCCCCCCCTTCTATTTGACTAGGTTTGGGGCCCCCTTCCCCAGATATCTAGAAGAGTCGGACCTGTTCACTGGGATAGTGTTGGCAATAAACCAAAAACAAAACTAGCTTGTTCGCTGCGATCTACTTTCTTCTTGTCAGATGTCAAACATCTCCCCAGATTTTTCCTTTCTGGAAAAATTCGGGAAGTTTTTTGGTACAAAATTAATGTTTTTTAAAAGCGGAGTTTTGGAACTGGGTCTCCCTCGGGGATGGCTGGGAAGCTTTGGGTTGGGCATTCCCAGGAACTAAAAAATCACATACCCTTGGGATTAAAAAGGAAAAGCCAGGTCCCCTTTTCAAAACCCAAAAATTCCCCCCACTGATTAAAGAATAGCTGAGACCTGCTAGATGGCAGGGCCCTCCTCCTCTTATCGGAAAATGTCAGCAATTAAAAATGATTCCTTTCCTAAAATTGCTTTCCCCTCCAAACCCTCCCTCTATCTAAGGGATGATGAATTAAAAAACTCACTTGTCTTTCACCCCTTTTATTTTTTGGACAGGCAGGAAACCCCCAATAGCGCTAGCAGCTTATGTCGGTGGCCATGGGTGGGCTAATTTCCCCAATGTTCGATTTACAATTTTTGGCATTTCCCGGCCAGACTGTCCCGGCTGGATGGGGGGAAACGAGCGGTACTCCAACTTTGTTGGAAAGGGTTGATGCACCCTTGGCACCCCGGGCCCTACTTTACACCCGATACTCAAAAATTCCCCCCAGATCGAAAATCTCTGTGCTTAAGGAACGATTGTTCCTGGAAACATATCGCAAACTGTTTAAACTCCCCTTTTAAAGTCAAAAAAAAATGCCCTTTGGGGCCCCCCAGAATTTCCCAAGGGAGAAAAAAAAACCCATGTTTAAGTGGGAGAGAAAAAGGGGATTGAACATGCGGGGCCAATTTAAGCACATGGGGGAAAGGCGCTGGATGACCCCTTTTTGAATGAGGAAAAATTCCAGTCCCCCCGATCCCCTGCTTTTCCCGGCCCTGCAGATTCTTTCCCTTTTGTAAGTCTCGACTCAGAATCTCACCCGATTTTCGCCCCCCAATAGCTTTGACCTCCTTATGAAAGCCGGGCTCTTTTCTCCCTATCGCCCAAAATTTTGCCATTTTGAGGGGGTGGGCTGGGAGTCAGGTGAGGGGCCCCCCCTTCTCGAAAAGGGAAAGCACACTCCCCGGGTCCAGACATAGGGGGAAAAATTCTTGTGGGAACCCAAAATCCGAAAAAGGGGTGATTTCTACTATGGGGTTTAAAATCCCCCCTACTGAAATTTTCCGACCGGGGGCCAAGATGCCCAAATGTCAATGCTCCCGATAGTGGGAAGGGGTTTGGGGTTGCCTTCCACCCAGGTCTTTTGGGAATATCATTGATATGTACGACCACTGGGGGCCGCCTTACCCAAAAATCACGACCTTTTGATTTTCCCTTTTACGAGACCCCGGATGGGTGGGTATGGCCCTGCGTTGTTTCCAAGTAAGTGATATAGCAATTTTGATTGCAAAAACGTTGCCTCTTTTCCCCCTTTGGGTGAAATCCAGATTCCGCCCCATGTCATTTTTTGTAGACAAAATGAAACAATACCTAGTGGTGACGGCTCGAGACAGAGAGGGCAGAAGGGAACTCGTACTGGAAAATTTCTTTAAAAAGTGGAAAAAAGGGATTCTTCGCCCTGCCTAGAGGGAAAAAGCTCAATGTTTGGGGGTCATTTCCTTAGGGCTGGTACGCGAGAGAAGGGGCCCCCTAGGTTCCCTGGGACCCGGAGTGGCACGCCCCGCTCTTTACTGACCCCGGGACTGCCCCCGTCCACCCCCGATTTCCCCCATTTAAAAAGGGGCTCCTCTCCCTGGGGGGGTCTGGGGGGGCCCCCAGTCTCCCAAGTCTATGGGGTGACAGGGTCGCCCGCGCAAAACCCTAAGTGAAGCCTCCCTCATAGTATGTTGTGAACATATAACCTAATCCTCCTCCCCAATACTCCTTGATGGCCTCTCTCTCCCATTACACACATCACTTTATTTTATTTTATTTTTTAATTTTTATTTCTTTTATTTTTATTGCAAAAATTTTTACTTTATTCTTATTGTCTCATTGTCTCATTTTATTGCCATATTATCGTATTATTTCGTTATAGATATAATGCTATTATTACTGCCCTTATTTCTATTGTTTTGTTTACCTGCTACAACTTTTTTTCTACCCTTGTCAATGTCATTATGGTAGGTGCCCTTTGTCAATAGTGTTATTGCAACTCTTTTGTCTTATTTTACTTGTGTTACCCTTTTCCAATGTGCCTGCAGGACTGCAGGAAGAACTTCGTTCTCCCACTGTACGGACTCTAGCTTGACCTTCGTAGCTCCATTCTGTGTGGGGCTGCTTCCCACCTCTTATACGATGGTCGCTTTTGTATTTCTGCATGCACTTGTCTAATTGTTATATGCTTCCTTTTACAAAATTTAATAAAATGTGTTTAAAAAAATAAATAAATAAATAATTGAGGGGACATCATTCTTGCCTGTACTGCTTTAATAGCAGTCAGAGAGATACTTTACAGCAGCTTCATGCACATGGGAGCCGTAAGACTGACTCAGTCCCATTGACTTCTATAGGAGAGTTATCTGGGCATGCTCTAAGACCTGGGAAGAAGTCAGTGTGCAGGGAGGGGGAGAAGGTGAACTGTGACTATCTCCTATTGTGACTGGTGGATCCTGTGTTATCTATACACCTTAGTGTCACCTTTCAGTTTGACCCTGCTTCTGCTGATAATGAAGAGACTGCCGAAATCTCTCTATACAGAACAGGAAGTGTCAGACTATTATTAGACATAGTGGCCAAAATGAAAACTGCAGGAATTAAGAATTATTAAAACATATTGAAAGTGACATGGAAAACTAAAAGAAAAAAAATCCTAAAAAATGTGTTTAACAAAAAAACGGGAGTTAAACAATACGATATTTTTTGATGACACATTCCATTAAGTTACATGTCCAGTTCAAAGACCCTCCAGAAACATCTATGAAAATAAAGTGGGAATGGCATTCTAAGCTTTCTTTTATAAGTAGTGCCTTCTGTGAGCTGCTTAAATGTCCAAAGTCAATATTCTATTGAAAAAAATTAACATGACAAGCCTTCCATCATTTTAGGGATAACAACTAAATCAATACTCTACTGGAAGGCAAGAAAATCAAGAATGAAGATATGCAAAAAAATAAAAAAAAGATTCCATCTTCTCTAATGGTTGATTGCTCGCTCAGACGCGCTAGCAGCTTCTCTAATTGCTTGAATAGGAGCCAAAATTTTGTGCAAAGACTCATTCTTAACAAATTTGGAATTAATGCCTGTGTAGCTTCAGCTATAACTTTGCCTACTGTATATATTTGTATGGACCTAGCTTAAGATGTTATGGTTTAGTAACAAATTTATGCTCATTGGACAATTTCCTACATCTACATATTTAAAGATTCTAAATGTTAGTAGCTATAGATATATACAATTAGGTATGTAGAACGGTGAATGGAAAAAGCAGGAACAAAGAGAGGAAAATGGTCACAAGGTCACTGGCAAGGATAGCTGTATAAAGAATAGCTGGTAAATAGAAGGCAACTATGGTCTCGGGGAACCCCCTGAGTCTTCCCAAACCAAATTTTAAAAACCATAAATTTTCCCAGCTAGAATTTAGGGTCAGTGTTTGGCTACAAACAAGAAATTCAAAAAGGTTTTATAAACCCACATTTGCTTTTTTTTAACCAAAAGCCGGGATTTTTCACATTGGCCCAAAAACAACACAAAAACCCAAGCTACAATGTTAAATGTGTCATCAAAAATGAGTCATTGTTTAAGTGCCGTTTTTATGTTAAACACATTTTTTAGGAATTTGTAATTTTTTTTTTATTTTTCATACCCCTTTTAAATTTTTTTAAAAAATTTCTTAAGTCCCCCAGTTTTCACTTTGGCCACAAAGCCTTGTTTGCACTGTTTTAACAGCAGTCAAGAGATGTTTTACAGTAGCTTATGCACATAAGAGTTTTAAGGGACGCTCAGTCCCTTTGGGATTTCCCTATAGAAGAGTTTTCTATCTTGCTTTTGTGCCCGGGGAAAAAGTCACTGTGCAGGGAGGTGAACGGGTGAACTGTGACTACCCTCCATTGTGACTGGTTTTTTTCCGGGGTTATCTTTTTCACACTGGTGTCCCCCCTTTTCAGTTTGCCCCTCTTTGTGCTGAAAAATGAAAAGACAAACTGAGAATTTTCTGTACAAAAACGGGGAAGTGGCAGACTATTATTAGGCTTAGGGGCCCAAAGGGGAAAACCCGCGGGATTAAAGAATTTTTAAAAAAATTTATTAAAAGTGATAGGGAAAATTTAAAAAAAAATTAAACCCAAAAAAATTTTTTAAAAAAAGTGTTGAACAAAAAGGGATTTAAAACAATGGGCTTTTTTTCAGGGCACTTTTTCCCTTCATGATTTCTACTGCTCAAATGATGAGCAGCATGAATAGCTGAAAGGCTTTTTTACCCCAAAAATTTTAAATTCTGTTTTAAAACTCAAAAAACGCCATGGGTTTTTAAAGGAAAAACCCAAACATTGGGGTATCTGGAAACCTGCAGTATTTCTTTGCTCCCTTAAATTTGGGCACATAAACCAGCTGCCCCGATTCCCTTTACCGGGGCAAAAAATTTGAAACAGTGGTGGTTTTTTGTTGTTCACTTGATGTGATAAATACACTTTGATCAAGTAATTATTAGGAACATGAAGGGCAACATGTCCGAAAAGAGGCGCCACCACACTAGTTTTAAGGCACGTTAAAGTGAGCCAATTGAACAAACCCTGTCAAAAATCTTGTCGGGTATAAAGCTTGCTTTGAAAAATTAAATGCCCTAATCTAGGCCCCTAGCATTTTCATTGCTAGTTTAAATTTAATGCCCCCAATTTGAAATCCCTTCAAATAGTTTTTGCCCGGGTTTATAATGTGCCTAGTTTTGGGGGAACTGCATTTTCTTTTTATATAGGAATACAGCTCAAAAATTTTTTGGGGGTTTAAAATAAAACCAAAACAAGGAGAAATTCGTTTTGGGCCATGTCCCCCCAAAATAAATTAATAGATGGAGGCAAAAAATCCAATGAAAATGTTTTTAAAATTAATTTATCCATTAAAGGGGTTTTCCCATTTCTTTAATTAGCTTTAAAACATATGGGAAAAAGGGTTTAAAAAAAAAATTATTATCAAATCCATGGTTTTCTTTTTTTGCTTTCTTTCAAAATTGGGAGCTTTTTTTATCTTATCCCCTCCTCTTTTTTTCCCAAAAGTTTCCCAAATTAAAAAACCAACATTTGTGCCCCAAATTCCCACCTTGGGGCCAGGATGATGATTTTAAACCTCCCTCCATGTCTTATCCCCAGAAAAGGAGCTTGTTTATCTTTTAGTGACAAACTTTAACTCCTTTTGACCTATGTATTTTTTTTTTTCTGTGTTAAAATCCTTCTATCAAACCCGTGTTCCTCTTAAAGGGGTCAAATAAAAAAAAGCAGAGCCGAAAAAGTCGTATGCTGGGAGCTCCCAAGCCTGAAAAAGGGGAAGTGGGGCCTGAAAATGAGGGTGTGAAGAGAAGGTCCCGGAAAAAAAATTTAAAGGAAAAAAACCCTTTTTTTAAACCCCTCCCGACCTGGGTTTTATTTTTTACATCCAGCGGGAAGTGAACTTTAACAAAAAAGACTTTTGGTATGTCCTGGGCATCATGCAGGCTTTTCAAACGGCCTGTATGATCGCGACATGGGACCAACTGGGAATTGTGATTTCCCGGGCCGGGGGGTTTTTTTAACCCATGACAGCCGGGATTTTAGGGGCAAAGGAAAGACAAAAAATTTTTTCCCCATGGGCGCCAGTACTTTTTAGTTTTGCGAAAAAATCCCTTTATTGTAAAACCAAAAATTGGGGTAAAAAAGAATTCCCTGGAATACAAAGGTCCCCTTTTTTGGGAATGTTAAAAGGAATAGGTAAAAAAAATTTTGAAAAGGGAAAAACAAACATGGGAAAAAAAAAATTTGTATCAAACCCCCATAGAAAAACTAACTTTTTACGTATACCCGCACCCGTGAGCCCCGTTTAAAAAAAAAAAAACACTACTAGGGGGTTTCCGAAATTTTCTTACCCTCCTTCCAAAAAAAAGGCTTAAAAAACGATCAAAAATATAAAAGCCAAAATGATACCAAAAAGAAACGTCAACTCTTCCCGCAAAAAAAACCCAAGGGCCCCCAACAGCGCTGAAAAAAGAAAAATAAAAAAAAGTTTGGGGTCCCAGAAATATGGTGATGCAAAAAAAATGTTTTCCCCCTTTTAAAAAAGTGGGTTTTTTTGTAAAAACAGAAAAAAATAAAAGATGTATACAAATTGGGGGATCACTGTAATCATTTTGACCCGCTGATAAGGGTAACGTGTCATTTAAACCCCATTGGGGACCAATGTAAAAAAATAAAAAAAAAACTACCAGAATTTTCCCGTTTTTTTATTCAAAAAACGGCCCCAAAAAATAAAAAAGGATCAAAAAGTCAAAAAAGCACCCCCCTAATTTTTGGGAAAACCCGCCCCATTGGGGGTTCCCCAGTTGAAATCCAAGATTTAAACCCAACTGTAACTTTGGGGTTGGAGGGAAAACCCTAGTATGTATGGGGCATAATTTTTACGTTTTTTCCCGTAGGGAAAACCCTAGTACCTGGGAAAAACCCAGCAAAAACAGGGGGAACATACAATTCATTGCAAAATGTTGTCCCTTTTTGGATTTTTAATTTCCCCCCAAAACCTTAAGCTATGTTTACACCCGGGTTTAAAATTTTGGGGTATTTCAGTCCTAAATTTCGCCCCCCGGAGTGCGCAAAATTAAAGGGGTGAAAAAGTCCCAGGGCATTACGGGAAAATTTCATTTATAGAAAACTATGGATTTTGTCCCCTCCCCCCGCTCTGCAATCCCCCGGGGGGGGGAATAATGACAAGTGAAAATTTTAGCGGCGTATAAACCCCCGCGGTAAAAAAGTTTTAAAGGGCCGTTTAGGTTTCTGGCCCCCCGCACCCCCACCCCCCCCGGGGTAAATTTTCGGGGGTTTAAATTTCGCCCTGCAAAAAAACCTTGAACCTAGGGCCCAAGGCACAATATAAAAAGTGCTAACCACCCGGCCCCTTTGCTGCCAAAGGTTTTTTTGTACAAAAGTTTTAAAATAATTGGTTTCTCAGAGTCACTCACAAGGTTTGTTATTCTATACAAAGCAATTTTAAGGTGTACCCAAAAAACCCCTTTTTGCTTGCCCTTTTGACTTTCCCACAAAATGTGCATATACCAAAACTGTCTGATTTAATTTTAATCCAGGGATTTATATTTGCCTGTTTATCCTGACAAAGATTAGTTGCTAAACCACGACACAGCAAGACTAGATATAATTGATTAGTATTAAAATTAAAAAAAAAAAAAAAAAATTTTAAGTGTGGAAAAAATTAGTTGTAAAAAAAGAAGCGGGTGTACTGCTTTGGGAAGTTAAAAAAAAAATTTTCTTAAATTTACTAAAACTTACGAAGCTTGCAATGCAGAATTTTTTTCCATAAGCATCGCTTGTGTCTTTGCAAATTCTGCCATTAAAGCTTGCTTCTCTCTGATTTTGGGTTTCAGTTAAATCCCTTGTGTCTTCCCCCGTGTCCCTTGTTTAAGTTTTTGCCTTTATGTATCCCTTTTTTTAAAGAAATTAATATGGGGTTTTTTTTAAAAAATCTTTTGGGAAAAACCCCCTTTTTTTTCTTACGAAACTTTTTTTTAATGGTTTTTGAAATAAAACCTCATTTTTGGGTAAACCTTTTTTTTACTAAGGCTTTTTGGGCCCAAAAATTGGTGATGCATGGTGCTCACCACTGGCTAAAGTCCATGCCAGAACTAAATGGTGTAGCCATCCCCTTTAAAATCTGCTTATTCTGTTGTTTTATCCCCAATTTGACCCTTACATTATATTAACCAAAATTTTAAAAAAAATACTGCTGGTTCTGTCCAGTTTGTTTTAAACACTTTTCACATTACAAGTTTTGTGCAACAGCCCTTTTTAAAATGGAACCTTTTACCTCTCCTGATAGGTCTGTTTTTGTAAATAGTTTTGGGTTTCCCGTGGAAAAAACAAATTTTACGCATCTTCTCTTATAACTTGTTGTGCTGCTCTTCTGTTATTCCTTCTAAAATGTATTATTGAATCAGTCAGCTGGGTGTTTGCATTGCAGTTTGCAAGGGTGTGTGTCCCTGCACACACTTTGCCAGCACTAAATGGACAATGTCAGACTGTATAGATACACACCCCCAATTGGTAACACCCAGTTGTCAGATTTAGTAATACATTTCCCAAAAAAAAATTCAAAAAGAACAGCACACACCGAAATTTAGAAGATGCTCCAAAATTGCTATTTCTGGGGGAAAAAAAGGAAATTTTCTAAAACAGCTATTTTTGGAATGGCCACATTTTCTCCCCGTTCACACCTTTAGACCTTGTTCATAAGATCAAATACACTGTGGAGGGAAAATGGCAAGTTGGGCACAATTGATGGCTGTGTGCGGAGTTATTTTAAGGGCACACCAAACTTGCACTCTTAAAAAAAAGCCCGCGGGCTAATTGTATCAAAGTGCATTTTCTTTTTAATGTTGTCCCATGAAAAGTTTAAAAAACAATATTCAGAAAAATGTGAGAGGTGTATTCACTTTTGTTAGGTACAGTATCTGCAAATTTTATGCCTTTCTTATGTGCTTTTTTCTATGATAAATTTTGGCATATTTACACAGCAAAACACACAAATTGCGTGTCAAATAAAATAGTGATTTTTTTTTTGCAATTATTGTTGACTGTCACTACAAGATCCTGCACATAAAACACATTCAACAAACACTAACAAGCCCTATGTTTTGTTACATGGCATGTATGCTTCAAACGAATAGTGCACTTGGTCACAGAGAAAACAATAAGACACTTTTAGGTGCCTTTTTATGCATAATGTGTACCTAGTCTATATTTTCACTGTCTAAGTATTTGGCAGGATTTGGCAGGAGCTGAATCTACTTTATTAACCAGGTTTGTATTGTTTCAATGCATCTAAAATAACAATAAAGCACTTTTGCAGATAGTCTTGATTAAAAATATTGTACTGTTCATGTCTACAGCTCCTATGCAGACCTAAAGTCTTCATGGTTTAAAGGAGTATTCTCAACAAAACACATTGATGACATATAGATAGGATATACCACCAAGATGTTATAGGTGTGGGTCCCACTTCTGGGATCAGTATCTATTTTGAGAACAGGTCCCTGTGTTCAACATGGAGAGGTGGTCGGAACTGTCCTATTGATTTGAATGGGAGTTCCTAGTACAGCTGAGTGGCGCACTTGTACTTGGAACTGCCAATTAAACCAATAGGAGCATTGTGAGCACCTGTCCATGTTGAATGGAGACTTTTAGGGGCCTGTTTTCGAGACAGGTGTGGGTTCTAGAGTTGATATGCAATCAGTGTATTTGGTGGGAATATCTCTTTATGACTACAAACAATCCAGGTTTAGTCTCATACTGCAGTTATGTGATACTCCTACCAAATTGCACCTTCTTCTACTGCCTGAAAGCTACCAAGAGACAAGGCTTAGATTAAAAGAAAAACAAATGCCCTGAAATAAAAAATACAAAAAAGTTGGAATTTTCCAAAAATTCCCTTTTATGTTAATTTAAAAATTAAATGAAATAAATTTAAATTTTTATTATAAAAGGGTTGTACAGGGGCAAATCGGGGCAATTTACTGAAACCTTAACTGCTTTTTGGGCCCTTCACTGCGAAAATTGGGAAGGATCTTTTTTTCCCTTTAAATTCCAGCCCCTTTAGTCAGGGAGTTAAAATTTGCTCTCATGAAAAAATAAAGAAACTCCTTATTTAGATTAGATACATGTTGTTCTTGATGCTTGAGCTGTTTCTCGAATTCGGCTATTCGTCCTAACTACTCCGATTCCTATAAATAAGATACTGTGCTCTAATAACCACCCCTTTGTTCATGCATATTTTTATAACAATGAACATAGGGCGACATGTATGAATGGGGCTGCCCAATTTTTCGGGCAAAAAGCTTGTACATACGGTATGAACAGCCCGCCCTCCAAACTTTTGGCACGAAAAAGCGCCTACATTACCTTTTTAAATGTCCCAAAAAAGTTTTGGGGGGCGTTGTAGCCCCAAACTTTTAAAAAATTTGAAACATGAAATAAAACTTCAACGCCAAATTTTAGGCACAAAAAAGTTTAAACAGCCAAAACCCGATTAAAGGGTGTTCTAACCTGAGCCAGCCCTTTTTCGTTTTGGAAACTAGTTTGCCCCTTTGTATGTATGAACTGAAGAACGGGTTTTCAAAACATTTCTCCCCAAATTGTACACTGCTTTAAATTAATTAAAAAAACGGGCCTGCCCTTCCCAAAATTTTTTCAAAAAATTTTCCTATTAAATTCAAAACGGGCAAAAAAACATTTTCAATATTCAATATTTTCAATAACTGCAAATAACTTCTAAAATAAATCTGAATTTACAATTCCCCCTTTTTCTTTGATTTTAAGTAAAACTTCATTTTTTCGATTAGTTTTAAAAAACAATAGGATGCTCGGTACATTAAGTCTAATCTAAAAGGGCATGTTAAAGAAATAAAGGTTTCAATAAAAGGGGATGTTTCATTCGTGTTTTATATGTTTTTGGTTTTTCCCTTTATAGATGCGTTTTGGGTCTGTGGTTTTCCCACCCCCACGCGGTAAAAAAAAAACCACATTTTAAAATTCATGGGGTTTTTCATTGCTTCAAATTTAAAAACAAGTACCAGGCGTTCAGAAAAGAGTGATTACCCATGCGTGGTTTTTCTTGCGTCTTTTTGAAACATCTTTCAGATCCGTTTTAAAGAATTTACATGTCAAATTTTTAATCCAATTTTAAAGCAGAAGCAAATATTAGAACAAAGCGGGGGTTTTCCCCTGCAAAACAAAAACCATCCAGACATGCACCCTGCATGTTGGAAATTTTTGGATGCGTTTTACGCAGCGCTTTTTTAAAAGCGTTTTTTGGATCCAAAAAACCCATTTCCCAAAACGCCATGTGACCATTACCTAAAAGTATCTTTGGGGACGCACTTAAAGCTTTATCTATGTTTAATTTTTGATACTAATTTGCCACCCCCCTTTTTAAAAGGTAGGTTTTGTTTCCCCCCCAAAAATGAATTTTTCTACTTTCTGTAAAGAACCCTTTTTTGTTTATCACGTTAGGAAACTTCCCAAATATGGGGTCTGTCACACCGTCATGACTTTAATTAAAAATATAATTAAATTCTCGGCACACTACAAAGCAACAAGGGGGCTAGGGTTTAAGGGTAAAAATTTTAAAACCAAAACCCCTTATTTGTATTTTTAACTACAGCACTCCTTTTTTCCCCATATATTAAAAAAATTTTTTTAAGTTTTCATATTTTTAAAAAACGACACCAAGATTCCCGAACGTTTTAAATTTTCCGGTTTTAAACAAGACCCCCCACCCAAATCATCCTTATATTAAAATGATATCAAAAAAAGTTTTTAAACCGGCCGTAGGCAAAAACCGGGCCACAGCCGGATTTAAGAACTTGCATTAAAAATCACTTTAAAATAAGTGATTTACTCCCGAGGAAAAGGGCTTTTAATGACCGAAAACGTTAAAAGTTTCCCGAACTTGGGGTTGCTTTTTAAAAATAATACTAATAAAATTTTCTAATATTAGAAGAAGAAATGTTTTAGGGTTAAAAAAACAAATAAAGACTTTCATTATAAACAGAAAAACCCTTCCCTGCTAAATTTCAAATTTTTCCAAAAAAAAAAATATTTACAGTTAAAATTTAAAATGTCCCTTTTGGAATAAAAACTTTGTGGTACCTGACGCCTGCTGAGTTCTTTATGCCTTTCAAGTTCTATGACAGCAGAGTCCATTTCTGCTGGTTTATGCCCTCCTCCCAAAAGGTTTAATGGCAGCTGCAAACTGGTGGGTTGATTTTTAGAACCCCAAAGATTCTGCAAAGCAAGCAAAAGGATTTATCAATTTGGGGTTTACACATTTTTTTCGGAAAATTATTTTAAAATATTTGGGAACACTAAGAAAAACAATAGTCATACAATGTCTTAAAATTTTCCCCTATGATACAATTTTTTAAGAAAGTAATTTGGGAAAGGGCTACACAGCAATTTGAAAATGCCCAACCCCCAAAAACCCGATGGGGAATTTTTACAAAAAGCTACCCGCGCCGCAACGCCTTTTTTTGCACAGAAAAAAATGCAGTTGGATTTCGGATTCCTGGAGGCCCAGTATATTGGGGCTCCGGGAATCCGACAGCGGTCCGGTGGAATATACAACATGTTCTATATTCAGCCGGATGGCTTTAGGTTTTGGAACCTTCAGTAAAAAACAGTAGTCTACACAGCAAGGATTTTCTATTCAGGGCTACAAAGGGCTGGGTTCGGTCGGGTTTTCAGCGGATTCAAAATGTTGAATCCAAAAATCCAGTGCTGTGTACACATAGCCTTTGCTACTTGATTTGCTATTCTCTTTAACAGTCTTTCATAGAGGGAATTGCAAAGGTCAACATTACCTGTAAAGCTAGCCATATACAGGCAAAAAAAATCTGGTTCTGCTCGAACAAGTGTTTCAATATTAAAGGATTTTCATCATTGCTACTAATGGAATAAAGTCTTTTTTGAGTTGGAGAAAGATAATTCTAGATAAAAAATTGCATTACAGTAAATTCACATGTTGAATTCTGGTTATCTTAAATAATGACTATGGCCAATATGTCACGACCAGCGGTGTCATTATACACTGACATGGCGGGCGCTGGCTATTTTGGATCCTCTTGGTCACCATGAGCGTAGATGGTGGTGTGGAAACTACGCCAGGGAGCGGAGTCTAAGGGGCCTCCAGTCTTCATCGGAGCCCGCTGCAAAGCCGGACAGACTTAGCTGCGGCGAAATCCCCAGGTCACTACCCCAGCCGAAGTGCAGGACAAAGGACAATAGGTACAGGCAGATGACGGACTGGTACAATGGCAGGATACAGCAGAAACCTAGATATAGGAATACAGGTAACTGGAACAGCAGCCAGGACACTATGGGGTTAAACGTTACTCTGGAAGCTGAGTCCTAGGCAAGTAACTGATGGCATGATGGCAGGTAGCAGCAGGGCTAAACGTACACAGGAACAGACAAGCATAATGGCAGGAAACAACAGAAACAGGTCAGGAGCTCAGGTGGACAATTGACACTGAAGCGGAGGCAGGAAGTTCCTTAAAACCCCGGAGGTTACCCCGACACTGTCCCTTTAAATCCAGACCAGCGCGCACACGTGCAGACACAGAGAAGAACGCAGGCAGGAGCAGGAGTGAGGACAGGTGAGTACACAACAACAAGGGACACGGCAGGGACCGGGACAGAAGCAGGAACGCAGCAGGGTCACGGCCATAACCGCAGCCTAGAAAGGGGACTGAGACATGGGCCGGGACACCATATTTAAGGTTATTTAAGCCAATTTCTGAGCTATATCTAGATTGTTCTTTTGTGACACATCTGTGTAAGTTACCTTCTTTGCTAAATCTATCACAAAATACATCTCTGCAGCTAAAAGGGGTTTTTCCCACTACAGACATTTATCACATCCTCAGAATAGATGATATATGTCTGATCGCTTGGGATTCCACTACTTGGCCCCCATTAATCACTACAAAACATTTTAGTGATTGGTGGAGGTCCTAGCAAAGTGATCACCATCAATCAGACATTTATCACCTATCTACAGGATAAGTGATAAAAATCTATAGTGGAAAAATACCCTTAGGGTGCGTCCACACAGCATTGACAAAATACTTTGGGCGACATTTCCCAACACGCCAATTCCAGTTTTTTGGTCTATATTGCGCTAAAACCGCTTTTGACGCCATATTTTGGATGTAAATGAACTGTCATACACCAAAACTAGGCGCATTATATGCCGGGAACGACACATTGTAATGTGCCTAAAAATGATGCACTGTGCGCCCCCATAATGAAATGCGCCTATTGAGGCGCATAACACATCATTACAAGTGTATATGTGTTAGGCGCATTTCACATTGTGCCGCGATTTGTGCTAATCGCGACACAAAACATTTCATTGGTAGAGTATGTAATGCCCCTATCAAGGCACATCGCGCATGGGGGTGCATAGCTTATCATTACAAGTATATGAAATGCGTCTAACACATACTTTTAATGCGCCTAACACATATACATTTGTAATAATGTGCTATGCGCCTCAATAGCCGCATTTCGTTATGGAGGCGCACAGCGTATCATTTTTTTAGGCGCATTATGTTTACTATGCAAGGTATACCTGATGCCAGATTTTACACTTTACACTTATTTAATGCGCCTAAAAACTAACGTAGCACCGCCAATTTTCGGACATCACGCCCTTTGTCTTTTTTTTTGCACGTAAGGGGTCGGTTTTTATTCGTGGTTTGCAGATTCAAGCCCTCCCCATTCGCAGCCATATGCTCATGTTCTCCTTGAAAACCGGGTGAAAGATTGAACATGTTCTAAGTTTTTCGTTACGCCGGTGGTTTAAAAAATCACAGTAGTGTGAACTACTGCACAAATTTTCTATTTAAGTCTATGTAAAGGGTTGACAGTCGGTTTACAAACAGTTTTCAAATCTGAAAACCGTCTGTAAATCCGACTGAAAACCCTTGCCGTGTGGATATGCCCTTAAAGGGGTTTTTTCACTATGCTGTTTCACGGAACCTGTTCTTCACAGACTGCTTCAGGATCCCATTTCCTGTTCATCTAATACATAAATCAGTGGCACACTAAAGACTAAGTAAAACCTCAAGTTTATATAGGAATATAGGAAATGCTTTACAGCTAAGGAAAATATGAAAAACCTGGGACTCTTAGTTTACAGTATTTGATCAAAGATTGTATTAAGCTCACCTCCCAACACGTCAAGGGGTTCCCGGAGCAGGTGAGTCCCTACACTAAAACATGTTACCTTACTAGGAGTCCATTCAGACTGCCACTTCCCCAGGATGATAGGAACCTG
The DNA here is from genome assembly GCA_025379985.1 of Phyllomedusa bahiana. Taxonomy (NCBI): domain Eukaryota; kingdom Metazoa; phylum Chordata; class Amphibia; order Anura; family Hylidae; genus Phyllomedusa; species Phyllomedusa bahiana. The sequence goes on from JAODAL010004981.1 coordinate 47,935, forward strand.
CAATTGAGTTAACCTGCACATATTTATATGAGGTGGTTGAGTGCAGCAGCCAATGAGATTGCCATCTCCCAAATAGACTACAAAATGTAAAAGGCTGTGCACATCTAATATATACTTTGAAAACGTAAGCATAGGTGTTCAGGCTGTGGGTGGGTCTAAAGCTGTTACTGATATATCAACTCTGCTATTACTAGCTAAGCCTGTTAGAAGGAGATTAGTGATTGAAGAGTTTAAACAGCAGGGTAGAAAACTACAGAGCTGTAAGGAGTTTAACTTTGTCAGTAAGAATCATAAAAAAGTTCCTGCACTGCTGATAAGACATAGCACTGAGTAATGTCATCATCCCGACAAGAACTGTAGAGCAAAAAGAGGCGTTCAGTAACCTAGGGTTCAGATTTTGTACACAAACAGAAGATAAGATCTGCTCTAGCTCTGAAAGTAAACAAAATCAAAACAACAAAGTCTTTTTTTTACCTTTAGCTACATGTTTAAAGCTAATCAATCAAATGAGAATAACTCTAAGTTTTAAACTGGCTAAACTAATGTCACTATATCTACACCAGGGTCTGTGTGGTGTTGCGTTGTGACTTTTTTTCTGACTTTTTTAAAACATGGAATTTTTATAACCATGTTTAAATTTTGACCACGGAGCAAACCACACTTACTGTATACTTCACTTTCACAAACTAATGTGACTAGCGCAAATGGATCTAATTTCTAGTGCCAATGGTTAATCAATGTGTTTAACAGGAGATTAGACTTTTAAGTTAAATGCACCAAATACAAATATAATGATATATACAAAAATACAATTATAAATGTGGGTCTATGACTCACTAGGGGGCTGTTAATAATGTTAAATTCTGTCTGTGGTATTCATCAGCGTACCATGAAAAAAAAGTTCTCTGATGGATACCACGACGTAGCCTTGTGGGCCCATAGAAATCTATAGCGAAATGTAGCCCTATTGGAATATGTTTGCTCTTTTTCCTGGCTGTACATGCTTTCTGTGCAAGACCCAAAAGCATAGTGCGAGGATATTTGAGAAACAGTATGTTTTTCTTTATTCTGTTTTTTTATTATCAGAGAGATTGATAACAATACTATGGGGTAATAGAATATGATATATAATATATGTTTTGTAACATGTTTATATATTAAATGTTTATTATTATTGAAATAATAATCATTAGAAATGATTTATTTTCAATAAAAACAAATAAAAAAATAATTTGATAAAGTATATTAATGATATTTACTCTGAAGGGCTTGGACCAACTACCAGCTGAACAAACGTCTGTAGAAATGTTCACTCCCAATTACTGCCGTGTGTAAAAGGCCTGGCAGTCGGCTGACGCACAAGCAAGTCGACGGCTAATTGATGGCTGATTGCATCTTTTAATCAATTGTAAAGATCATCATTTGTCAGCATTATCTCCCCTTAGTAAACAGTGGATGTCCTGCCAACAATAATGAAAGTGAATGGAATAACTGTAAGTTATATACAATCGTTCACATGGTCGTTCAAGCTTGACAATTGAGCAGTGTAAAAGGCTCATTTTAATTATTCTTATCACAAGGTTATCAGCACTCCTAAGCATATGTTCACACAGCGCATTTGCGGGGCATACTTCGGCTCATAATTTCGCTGCAATGCAGCCAAAGTATGCCCTGCAAATACAGTAAAGTCATAGCACTCGCTGAGTGCTATGACTTCACAGTGTATTCCCGGTAGACTGGGGCCGGAGTGATGTGGGAAGTACTTCCCACAGCAGGCATATAGCGGCATGTGAACCCTGCCTAACAGGCGGTGGTCAAGCAGTGTGAAGAGACCCTTAACGGGGTTGTCTCAGTACATCAATTAACAATACCTCAGTCCTGTTTTCTCAGTTTCATTTTTGAAGTTACTGGCTTCTACTGCCTATTACTGGCCTGTAGTGATGAGCTGCTGAGGACACCAGGGGTGACATGTCCCATTAGGGCTGCACCATTTTTCTGGTGTACTTTACACCAAAAAACTGTTGACGCCATATTCGCTATATAAATGAATTGTCGTACACCAAAACTAGGCGCATTTTATGGCAGGCATGACACTTTTGATTAACTATGTTTTTATTGAAAACAGATTTATAGATACAGAAACAGTAAAATACAGTGCCAATGAACCAGCAACAAAATGTGCAATAAGGGTGCAATGATAGACATCAATAACAATGTTAAACTGCTATAGGATAAAACATGTAGTATACTGAGTAACAGCATTGAGAACTGGCAGGCAATGAGAACATTATGTATTCTGAACCTATATTAAAACTTTTAGAGACAGCAAAAGTGAAATTCAACCTTTTTTTTAAAACAGAAGAAAGAAGGACAGAAAAAAAAAACACAAGACAAGACACGATAGGGAAGGAGGGAAAAGCAGAGGGAATTACAGTAAAGAGGCATGAAACTTTTGAATGCGCCTAAAGTAGGAGCATCAAATATGCTAGCAATGATATGCTATCCGCCTTTTTTTTGGTATATGCCAAAATTAGGCGTATTAAATATGCTACACAAGACATACCACATGCCAGATTTTTGACAGGTTTATTTATTCAGGCACATTATACACATTTAATGAGCCTTAAAACTGGCATGGAAGCGCCTCTTTTCAGACATGTTGCCCCAGGTCTCTAGCTATAGCGACCCGCAAGGGCAGCTTATCAGGAGAGCTTGAACAAGTCTGTAACTATTTCGACCTGAGGAGCTGATGCAGCCCATACAAGAGGGGATACCTAGGAATAGGTAGGACATGGTTAATGGAGACATATTTCAAAGTGAGTTGTTTTTGCAAGATTTTTAAAATAAACAGCAATCCTTGTAGTGAGACAACCCCTTTAAATAGTTACTGTCATGACAGAAAGAAAGTACACCCATTCTTGAATTCCATGGTTTTACATCTGTAATTTAACAGTTTTTAATTAGGCAACTACAACCGCAGATGTACAACAACACACAACAGACTCCACTGTATGATTGTTTAATTAACAAAAATGGAGGCAAAATGGAAAAACTAATTACACCACAATGGCTTGAAAAACCACCTATAGCAGCAATAACTTGAAGAATGGGTTGAGGTCTGGACTATGACTAGGCCATTGCAACACCTTGATTCTGTCATTCTTTTATAGATTTGCTGGTGTGCTTGTGATTATTGTCCTGTTTCATGATCCAGTTTGGCTGAGTTTTAGCTGTTGGATAGAAAGCCTCACATTTGACTATGATGGTCAGGTGCTGATGTTCAGCGGAGGTTGTAATAACCTCCTAAGGACCAGACTTTTTATATCCTGATAGGTAAAACCACAGAATTAAAAATGGATGCACTTTCTTCTATTCTTGCCTGTATTTGTCAGAATCTCTGTACTGACCTATTTTTGTTTTTAGTAATGGAGGAGCAGCCTTGTTGGATACAGGCAATGCTCAATAAGTAACGGTCTGCTTTTTCTTTTTCAGAAACCATTTCAACCTTGTTCTGTGGGTATCTGGTATGAAAATTAAGCTGCATTCAATTGAGCTACATTATCTTAAGGGTATTCCTATCTCATCAAATGCCTCTCTAATTGTCAATGAGTGGAGAACAAGCAAATATGTAATTACATTCTATGAACAAATGTGCCCCCCTTTAGCTTCAAAATAAGTCTGTTTTCTTAGTTACTGACCATTGCTGTGTACTTTCAGCAGTGACTGGGAATACAGAGTCAATGATGTAGCCTGAGGCTGAGATATCCGGGACTAGATGTATGTTAGTGACTGAGAAGTGCTCCAGGGCATGTCCAGATACCCTGAAGCATGACTATGACACAATATTGTGGGCTGGGCTGTGACTGTGGGCTAGGTAACTGCCCTTCCCCAGCTAGTATTGAGGATTATGCTTCTGGCCCTGGGAGTTTCCCCTGATGCGTTCTACACAACTAGCTTCACAGCATAGTAATTTATGTATATATTGGCTGCAGGCCTTTAGTGTAGCCCTGCAGCAATACACAGAACTTTATGCTACTGACTGTTTTTTTTTTTTTTTTTAAAAACATTTTATTGCAGGACATAGTCATACATAACAATACAGTATGCAGAGGTACATACAATTGTAGCCACAGTGTTACATAACAGTGTCAACTGTCCCTCCAATTTTTGATTATACTCCCAACCCCCGTCAAACCTCCCAATCCCCCCTCAAAATCGAACCCAATCCCGAACTGACCCCGTGCACTGCTACTAACCCACCTTAATCTCCTATATCCAGATTCCCAAGGGTATCTTTTAGTTTTTCTAACAAATAATATTCTCTATACCGGAAGGGTTCTACAATGTCTTTTACTTCTCTGACTGTTTTCTTAATTAGCGCCCTGGAGCAACGTTTCCCAGAGAAACTTCTACAGTCGCTGCTCTGGTTTGCTTTCCTTAGCGTCCCGATGCTGCTGTGTCCATAGCACACGCACGTACATCAAAGTGGTATGCTGACGTTATAGTAGCACTGCTTGCCTGCACCTCCCTTGCCTCCCTGAAATGTCACATACCCCCTTTTACAAGATCTCATACAAGAAGGTGAGGTAACTCCATTAAAGGGGCTGTCTCACTACATTGATTCCTTTTACCTCAGTGCTAGTTTCGTTTTTTTTAATTTACTGGCTTTACTTCTACTGTCTAGTACAGGCCCACAGTAACAAGCTGCTGAGGACACCATGGGGGACATGTATGAAACCGGTCCAGTTCCAAGACTTTTCTTGTTGCCCATAGCAACTAATCAGCATTCCCCGTTCATTTCATATAGTGCTCTGAAGAAATGAACCTTTATTGGCTGCTATGGGCAACAAAAAAAGTCTTAGACCAGGACAGTTTTCATACATGTCCCCCCAGGTCTTTTGCTATAGCGACCAGTACTGGCAGCATATTAGGAGAGATCGAACAGCTCTGTAGTTATAAGCAAGCAGTGCTGGCAGCCTATCAGGAGAGATCCAGCAGATCTGTAGTTATAGCGACCTGAGGAGCTGATGCAGCCCATAAGAGAGGGGAAATCTAGGAATAGGTATAATACTGTTAATGGACACATATTGCAAAGTGACTTGTTTTGTAAGATCTTTCACATCAGATAAGATAAGATCTTACTACATCCTTGTAGTGAGATAATTCCTTTAACCCCTTAACGACCTTAGACGTATCCATACGTCCAGGTCGTTTGGGGGTTCACGCACCTGGACGTATGGATACGTCCTGAGGATCGCGCGAACTCTAAAGCAGAGTTCGCGCGATCGGCGCGGGGTGTCAGCTGTATATTACAGCTGACATCCCGCAGCGTCGGCCCCGACCCCGGATCGCTCCGGGGGGGGGGCGGTTAACCCCTTAATTATCGCGACGATCGGGTCGCAATAACTAAGAGAGACGCAGGAGGAGATCGCTCCTCCTGCGTCTCTGTCGGCGGCAGCAGCGCACGGATCGCACGATCCGTGCAGCTCCTGCCCTCTGACAGACAGCACGGAAGGCAGAGAATGCCTTCCGGGTTGTCTGTGACGTCACAATGCCCGGCCGTGCCCTGTGGGCATGTCCCGGCATCGTGACTGACAGTTGTCATAGGAACCAGTCATAGCAACAAGCTATGCACTGATTCCTATTGAATGAGAGATCTAAAGATCTCTCATTCAAATCCCCTATGGGGAAAAGTAAAATAAAAAATGTGAAAAAGTGAAAAAAGTAAAAAAAAGTGAAAAACATGTAAAACACAAACTCGAAAAATAAAATAAAAATACGTACACCGGGGGGGGCGTGGTTTGCTATGTAAGGAGCCAGACGCACGCTGCAGGAGCTCCTCCAGAGATTAGCCTATATCTACTGCCAGAACACTCAAAATGAGCCCAAGAAGAAACAAGAAGCTGGCTACAGCCAACGGATCATCCTCTGATCCCCCTGGGCTCCCCATATCGAACTATTTTGCCCCGCTGCAGGGGCTTGGGGACGATGGCCCTTCTTCCCGCGCGCCGGAGCCTGTGGCGCCATCTTTGTCATCAGCGCTACCTCGTGCGGCCTCCCGGAATCCCCGCCGCTCAGAGCCCACCGCACCCGAGACGGAGCCTGATGCCCCGACAGACCCCCACCTCAGCGGGGCGGATCGCACCCCCGCATCTTCAACAGCGCCCCCGGGATTGGGGGGAAGAAGATGGCGTCAAAGGGGGGCGTCCCTGCACCACGAGAGGGGGGGGCCCCGGGAGGTCACCGGGACCATCCTGCCTTGCCTCCCGGGACACTTCCGTGGCGCTGCTGGTACAGGGAACGCTGAGTGACACTGCATCCCCCTCAACTGCTCCTCAAACTGGGCTGCAGAGGAGCTCTCAAGACGCAGTACTGACAATCTGGAGCCATTGATCCCCATAGATAGGGATCGATCCCTGAAAGCCCGGGCGGGGATCCCACTGACCTCGGGACAGTGTGTGTGGCAGGAAACCTGGTCCCGCCCGGGGGGGCCCCACTGCCTCTTTAAATGAATGGGCCAAAGCCTAATGGGGCCATAATGGGTTAGAAACCCTAACTATGCTTCCCTGAGGGAAAAAACAACAAGAGAACAACATCTTGGACACACCTGTCGATAAACTTATCCCAGAGGATTCCGTTATACAAACGTCCCCGCTGGGCCTCACTGATTCTGCTCCTGTCCATTCCTCGTGTGACTTGGCCCGAAGGCGGGGCCTGAGCGGGGTCCCGGACGCGGCTTGGGGGGGTGGCGGGGCCCATGAAGGGAGGGGGTCTCACTCCCTAGCCGACTCCGATGCGTTGGGCTCCCCTGCCGCCTGACCCGTGGGGGGGCCCGACGGAAAAACCAGGCTTGTGTCGACACTCTTCCGAGAGGCAGCGAGTCTTGGGTTTCGGACTCTGCTCCCACCTGGGGAGGTAGCCCTTAAGACTACCCCCGTCCTGACCCTCTCCCCAAGTTCCCCCACCGGTGTCGGAGCCCCCAAACCCAGCCTCCTGCCCCCTGCCCTTGAAAATGCCCGACAAACGCTGGAATCTCACCCGGAGCTCAGGGCCCCCCCATTATAGACCCAAAAAAGATTTTCAGCTTTGGCAAGGGGGCCCGCAAAACTTGGAAAAAAGTCTTGCCCCGTTCAAAATTTCGTGGCAGACCTGCAGAGAGGGTCCCCCCGCTTAAGGGAAAACCAAGAATCAACAACCGTTTAGTCCCAAACTCAAGGGTTCACGGTGGAAAAAAAACTGCAACAAATCCAGGCCGTTCTATGGGTGATCTTTAAAACCGTAACCGGCGGAAAAACTCCTATCCGTGGTCCCAGAAACTGTCGAACTGGAGACCCTTACCGTGCCTCACAAAAAAATTTAAACCCTATTCTGGGGAAGCCAAGAGGGCACCCCACATCGAATTCGAAGGGCTCATAGCCCTACGCCCCCAGAGTTTTGGGCGAGCCCCCCCCGGAGTGTCATCTGCAGAATCCCACCATTACATAGGAAGGAGGAGATCATGCGTAAAAACCCAAAGATCAGCAGGGGAATATGAAGGACACAATCTGAGTTTTTTCCCGGACCTCCAAGAAAAGCACTTGAGGATGAGGAGCTTCAAACCTTCCCTTCAATTTCCAAAACCGACATCCCCTATAGATGGGGGTTCCCTTTCTCTCTTCAGATCAGGCATCGTGACAAAATGCTCATCCTTAGATCACCAGAGGACTTGCCGAGCATTGCTTCTACTCTTGGCCTGCCTGAAGTGGCCCTACCAGATTGGACTGCGGCCATTGTGGCGGCCCCTGCACCGGCTCTAGCCCCGTTGTTGGATAATCAAAGGTTACGCTCTCACCTGGTGGAGGCGAAGCCTCAGAGGGGCAGACGACGTCACGGTAGTCCAGACAGTCAACCAACAAGGGCAAGACTTCACCGTTAGGGGATCCCTCTTTGGCTGGAAAATTCCCAGAGTACTCGTTGTCCCTTACCTGGACTTTCAGCTTTAATTGAGTGTCTTTGTACCCTCTTTGAGGAGGGCAAGCTACCCCTGTACCGGGTGGCTGCAAATTCCTGCTTCTTCACGACTACTTGAAGCTTGTGTCACGGCCAGCTAAACTCTTTTGACAATGGATATGTAATGCATAGTGTCGGTAGATCTCATGGGTGTGATCTTCTCGGAGGGACATTTCTGTCCCTTCCCCCTCCTGTCCCGGCCCATCCACCACCCTTTTTTTTTTCTCTCTCTTCCCTATCTCCCTCTCCTCTCCCCCCCCTCTCTCTCCCCCTCCCTGCGGTTCATCTTCTACCTCTTTCTGTTCTTACCTAAGCCTCTCCCTCCCCCCCCCCACCTCCTTCCCGATATGTCTACCAACTCCTCGGACATTAGTCTCTGAGGGGTTCGCACCCACTTATAATGCTTTTCAGAGGTCTCTGGAGGTTCTCACTCTGCAACGGATTGACGGAATGGGAATCTCTCTTCCTTTTCATTGTCTATTTCTGGTTACCTGGCTAACTTTACCCCCATTAAGTATGTGGCCTTCTTGTTGTCAACAAATGGTCATTACAGTTGAACAACTGTACATCCTAGGTGGTTGGCCTCAGTTTGTTAGGCCTTTGTTTCAAATCTGTTACCCTTGGGTTTCATTTACTGTTTGGCTCCTTGGCACGGCACGGTTGGCACTCCTCCTTACGACCTCGGGGGTCTTCTTCCCCTCAGCTCCTCATTCCCAATGGAATGTTTTCCATCCGTATAACATCCCTTAACGTTAAGGGATTCAATTCCCCCGAAAAAAGGTCAAAAATCCTGTACCACTTCCATAAACAGAAATCACATATAGTCTGTATACAGGAGACTCATTTACTTTCTTCCCACATCCAGTCCTATCGTAATAGATATTTCCCTGCCTGGTGCCATAATAGCAGTGCAGCATCTAAAGTTAAGGGAGTGGCCATCTTCTTCCATAAGTCGCTCCCGGCTCAGGTGTTGGACGTCAGGTGTGACGAGGATGCTAGGTCACTCTTCGTCAAAATAAACCTCCAAGGTCATATTCTCACAATTGCAAATATCTATGCTCCCAACACAGGACAGTTGTCCTTTCTTGCTAAGACCCTAGATAGTTTGGCTTGTTTTGCCCAGGGGCAGATTGTACTTTGTGGCGATTTCAACTTAACTCTTAACCCCACCTTGGACACCTCCTCTGGACGCTCAACAGTTACCCACCACACTCTTAACAGAGTAAAAAAGCTGCTCCATGATATGCAGCTGGTGGACGTTTGGAGGCTCCTACACCCAAAGGATCGTGATTATACCTTTTATTCCTTTCCTCACAATTCCTACACCCGTATAGATTATGTTCTCCCGCAACACTCCCTCCTTCGCTATGTGGCGGATGCTTCAATAGACAATATCCTTCACTCAGATCACGCCCCAGTCCATTGCGATCTCATTTTGCCACAATACAAGCGACCAGATTTTACCTGGAAGCTTAACGAATCACTGCTCTCAGATTCCTTGTGCCTATCAGACCTTCAAGGTTCAATAGACACCTTTCTTTCAACCCATCTTCTCGACCCGACCCCACCCCAAATCAAATGGGAAGCACTGAAGTGTACACTGCGAGGAATTCTAATAAAGCATGGGGCGTGCCTCAAACGGGAATCCTCCACGAAGCTTCAAACTCTCTTGCACCCCTATCCCACCTAGGGGGCCGCCAAAGTCCTCAGGCCTGAGTTGCCCTTAAAGGGGCCCTTTTCCCCCAGACACGCCACAAAGTTTTCCCTCCAATTTTTTTGGATAAGGGCACAAAAAAAATACCGCCCAAAATATTTTCCCAAACCCCTTCATTTTTTGAGCAAACAAGCCAGGAAAAACAGCTAGCCGAGCTCCCCAAGGACAAGAGAGCTTCTTTTTTTTTTTGGTGCCTAGCTTTAAAGGGCCCTGGGGGACAATTCACCCCCGCCTCACGGAAAAAATACTTCAGGTATTTCAAAAATTTCCTACCCCAACACTGTACAATTTTCCCCCCCTGGGGGACTCCTGCCCCACTTCCCTAAAAAAACCTATTTTTCCCAAAGACGGCCCCCCGCGTCTAGCTGTTTTGGGTCTTTCGCCCCCCTTGGGGGCCCCCTTTTCCTGGGAGGAACTTCCCCGGGGCCAATAAAGCCCTTTTCCCCGGGAAAGAGCCCCCGGTCCCGATGGTTTTAGGGCCATGTTTATAGGACCCTAAAAGCCCGGTTGCCCCGGAAACCCGAAAACGGGGTGGCGTTTAATGCGGGTTCCCCTGAACCCCCCGGTTTGATCCGGGTTTTTTGGGTGGCCCCAACTTATTTGGGTGTTTACCGAATGGGAAAAGGGACTGATGCAGGGGCCGGGTTTTTAACCGGCCCATTTCGTTGTTTAAATTAAACGCAAAGTTATACGCCAAGATTTTGGCTAATCCCCTTTAGTCCCTTGTTTCACAACCACGTACATCCAGTTTCAGGTCGGCTTGTCCCCTCCAGGGAGGCAAAGACAACACGCTAAAGGGACTTTTTCCTTGGTTCCATATATTCCTGGGAAACGACCCCTTTCCTTTCCAAATGCTTAGATGCGGAGAAGTGGCTTTTGTTTGGGGGTCGCGGGGTTTTTCTAGGTGGGGCCCTGGACCCCCCTGGGCTTTGGGGGGGGGGTGGTGATGCGTGAAAGATTTTTTTGGCCCCTTTAAACCTCCCCCAATGGCGCAGTTTTTTGGGGGGAAAGGGGGGTTTTATCTTTACTCCATTAAACGATGGGTAAGGGGCAAAAAAAGGCAGGGATCCCCCGCTCCCCCCCCTTCCCTTTATTTTTTAAAGCTAGGGACATCTGTTTGCAAAATTTTGGGCCCCAGGGGCCCCCAAGGGTTAGGGGGTTTGGGGGGGGTTTAAACTCCCCCTTTAAACCCTTGGGCCTTTGCGGACGACCTGCTACTTTACCTCCCCCGGAAACCCCCGAAGCCCTCTTTTTCCGGGCAGCATTGAGGTTCTGGGGGATTTTTGGGGTTTTTTTCAACCAAAAAATAAATAGTTTTAAGATTTCCCGGCTCTGGCTTCTTCGGGCCCCCGGGGATTTCCTCTCAAACTGCGTCCTTTTTCCCCTTCACCTGGGAGGCCTCGTCGTTCAAATACTTGGGGGGCCAAAAATGCCTTCATCTTTGGGACAAAGTATTTGATTTTAAATTTAAACGCCCCCCTTGTCTAGAATTAGAAAAACCCCTAAAAATGGAGTTGGGGGAAATTCTCCTGGATGGTAGGAAACACCCAAAAATTTTTAAATGTTTTTTCCCCCCCGCCTCGTACCTTTTCCAGGCGTTTCCCATAAAGCTCCCCTGGCCCCTTTTCTTTGGGGCCCTGCGCAAGCTGACCTCCAACTTCGTTTGGGCACGAGGTCGTCCCAGGGTCGCGGAAACAACTTTGCCCAGACCACAGTCAGAGGGGGGGCTTGCCCTTACCGTTTCCCGATTATTACTTATCTGCGGTCTCGGTGCGAATAAATAAAGTTTTTTAAACACCCCAGCCCTCAAAGTTGGCTGTCTTGAGTCCCCAAATTTTATGGGGCTCCGATAAACGGGCCCCCTTTCCCTGGCTCCCACCCCCAAAAGTGTTGGGGGGGGAGTCCCGCTCAGTTCGGTGCCCCTCATTGCTCAGACCCTTCGAAATTCAATATGTAGGTCTATGGCCCCCCCAAAGTGGGGATCATCGGGCCCCGGGGGCCCTTTGGGACCAAACCCCTTTTTGGGGGAAAACCGGGTGTCCCCGAATCTCTTTCCCCCCCCCCCCTCCTCACTACTTGGACCAAGGGGCCCGCCACAAACCCCCTTTTATTTTTTTTTGTTACTCCGACCCCTTTTTAAGGGTTTTTTGGGAATTTTTTGGTCGGGTGGTCTTTCGGGAAAACGTTTTTGCAAAATTTCCCTATTAACAACGGGGAAGTGTGTATGCCCTTGGAAGCAAGGGGCCCAAACCCCCCAGACCCCCCAACACCTTTTTTAGTTGTGGTTTTGGGAGACATTCTGAAAAAAACGTGCCCTTTTTGGCTTATATAGACTTTTTAATTGTTCTTCCACAAACAGGGGGTTGGGTTTTTTAGAAAGGGGTTGGGGGGGAGAACTAGATAAAGGAAAACCCTTTTTGAGGAGGAAAAGGCACAAAACGTTCCAAATCACTCATTGGGGCCCCTGGGTCTCTAAAGCACATGAAAATTAATTACAAAATTTTTTACTAGGGGGATATCGAGGGCCCCCCCCTTATTGAACCTTTCATACCCCAACCCCATTCCCAGTACCTATTGGCGGGTGCAAGTTTTAATAGGGGAACCATGACTCATAAATTTTGGGGGGGCTGCCCGGTTCTACAACCCCTTTGGTGCAAGGTTTTCGATTTTATCTTTTGAATAACGGGAAAAAAACTTCAAAAAAGATCCAGCACTCTTCCCCCTCTTCGTTTTTTCCCCCCCCCTGGGTATATCCTTAGGGGCCCCCCTCTCCTCCTTTCCCTTTATTTTGGGTGCAAAAATAGTTATCCCCCGACTCTGGGGGTTGTCCACAAACCCCCCCGTTATAGCGGATTTTGGGTTTTGGGAAATAAGGGGGGCCCCCCGCAGAGGGCTGGGGGAGTTTCGGCTGATTTTCCGCTAGTTACAGCAAAAAATCCCATATGTGTGGGAAGAATTTGGGGTTACATTTGCCAATCGGGTCAGTATCTCTCTGGTTCTTGTTAACCCGGGTTATCTTACAAACCCCCGATTTGTCCCGAGGGGCTAGTAATGGGGGTGGTGCAGGGTCGATTCCTCTTTTTCCTTAGGGATTTATTTCACAAAACGTGCGGACCCTAGGGTTTCGGGCTATTTTTTTTTTTTTTTTCTTTCAATTTCTATTTGTATCCTTAAATTGGGTTTTAGTTAAGTCTTTCTAAGAGTGGCTTTTAAAAAGGGAACTAAAAAAATTTGTGCTAACCAACTTATTTCTCTATCTGTGGGCCGGGGTTTTGACCCCCCTCCCAATGGGACTTCGATTGAACCACAAAATAAAAAGAAAAATTTTTTCATCCCGGGGGAAAATCAGCCCAATTTTTTTTCCCCCCTCAGGAGGGTATGCCCAACAGATACAGTATTCAACTTGGAGACCGAATATCCTTATTTCTCTGTACGATTTTATCAAACATTTGTACATCTGATTTTTTTATCATGGACAGAGGAAAAAGATTTATATGCCCTTTCTTTGTAAAATTTCTCAATTTGTATTTTTTTACGGTTTCTGCATTGGGGTTTTGGGCAATACTTGCTTTTTGTACTTCTTATAAAACCTTTCAAAAAAAGAGTTTGAATTTCGAAAAAAAAAAAAAGCATCTCTTTCCCGGGTCAAGAGGGGCAAGCGAGGGTTTTACAACCCGGGCCGGGCCCGAGTGACGTTTAGTCCAGGGGGCCGGGTTTCCCGGTTTTTTTTTACCAAAAGGTGGAGAGAAGTTCCTGGGGAAATGACAGGGTCCATAAGAGGTAGTTGGGGAAGGGGGGGAGGCAATTTCGGGTCCCTTTACCGGGGGAGAAGGGAAGGGCCCCATCAAAATCTACCCAAATTTAAATTGTTTAAGCCCCTAAGGATAGGGACCCCCCAGAGGCATCTTTCTTGTTGTCCCCAAACCCGAGGGCCAGTATAGAGGGATGAAGTTTGCAAAAGACCCCGTCTCCTTTTCCCGACCCCCCTTTCAGACAACTGCTGAACAAAAAGGGACTTGCCACAGAGGCAAACCCGGGGTAACGCCTTTGGGGGAACATTTAAAATTGGGGGACCGAGCCTAAGGGCAAGTAAAATTTTTTAAAACCTTATAGGATTCCCGAGGCCCGTAGGGGAAATTTTTGACAAAGGAGGTACAGAGTGTTAAAAATTTGGGTGAATAGAAAATCTAAAAGCGGGGGAAAAGGGCCAGCCCCAAAATTTTGTTAGTTTCCAAAAAAACCCAAAAGGTGATGGCGCTTCTGCAAGACTTTCCGTAAGCAAAATGAGGTATCCCAATTTTGATTTCATACCCATGCCCCTGGGGGATGAGCTTATTGAGAGGTTAGGGCCCCCCTGGTATATCACCACCCTAGACCTGTCCAAGGGGTTATTGGCAGATCCCCTTAGCCAAGGAGGCCCGAGAGAAGACAGCATTTTCTACACCAGATGGGTCCTTCCAATATGTCAGAATGCCATTTGGGTTGCAGGGGGCTCCCGCCACCTTCCAGTGGGCGATGGACAGGATCTTGGGTCCCCACAGGGCATATGCGTCAGCCTACCTTGACGACATAGTGAAATTCAGCTGAGATTGGGAGAGTCACCTTAGGAAGGTCCAAGCGGTACTAGATGCGCTAAGGAAAGGTGGTTTCACTATCAATCCCAGTAAGTGCGCCGTAGGGATGGAGGAGGCCCGTTACTTGGGGTATGTCGTGGGAAGAGGGGAGATAAAGCCCCAAGTGAACAAAATAGAAGCCATCCAAACCTGGCCCCGTCCCCTCAATAAGAAACAAGTGAGAGCATTTCTGGGAATTGTGGGATATTACCGGCGATTTATCCCCAAGTTTGCTGAGATGGCGGTGCCCCTAACTGACCTAACGAAGGGTATCAAGTCCGCCATGATCAAATGGTCCCCAGAGGCTGAGGAAGCCTTCCAAAACCTGAAGTCAGCCCTATGTAGACAGCCGGTATTGGTGGCCCCAGATTTCTCGCGAGACTTTGTGGTACAAACAGATGCCTCAGAGGTCGGCCTAGGAGCAGTAATGTCCCAGGTTATCAATGGGGAGGAACATCCCGTGAGTTTCCTCAGCAGGAAGCTATCCCCTGCCGAGCGTAATTACTCCATTATTGAGAGGGAATGCTTGGCCGGAAATTTAGGTTGATGACGGATCATGCCCCTTTAAAATGGTTAACGGAGAAAAAGGGCAACAATGCCAGGGTCACCCGTTGGTTCTTGGCCCTGCAGGATTTTAATTTCTCGGTGGAGCACAGGCCAGGCAAGCTGCAGGGGAATGCAGATGCCCTGTCTAGGGTCCATAGTTTGATGGCTGAAGATGCCCAGTCCCCCGGCATTGGGCAGAGGGGGGGGGGGGGGTATGTAGGAAGGCACAAGGGCCGTTACTGACGGACGTTATGTGTCTCCGATCTGCTGAAGATCGGTGAAATAAAGCCCATTTGTTTTGGTGTCAGCGGCAGCAGGCCACTGACACAGGTTTGGTATTTGTAGTATGGCAGTAATGCCGTGATCCGGGTCGGGCTTTATTGGAGCAGTCTGTAGAGTTGGGTGGGACGGGCTGCTCCCACATCCAGTCCTGGGCTTACCAGCCCTATATAAGGCCAGCAGGCTCAGGTGAGAGGGGGGTGGTTCCTTACCTGGTACAAACGGTTCAGTGGAGCTAATGTTTGGAAGAGAGCCAGAGCTGAGCCTTGCACTCCAGAGAGAGACTGAGACCTGCATGTGGTTCCCTTGCCAGCGAACCTGAGTACCGTACTGCACTTACACCTGTGACTGTGTTTGTTCCGGATCTTTTTGTTTGGCTGAAGCAAGCCTGCCGTTTATTTGCATGTTTTTGTGGAGTGCCCCAATAAACCTTGCTGTGTTTAACACCAAAGGACTGCTTCCGTTTAAGCTAATCCCTACAACATGCACATACACTGATACATAGGTATCTCATACACATCTGATACATGCACATACACTGATACATAGGTATCTCATACACATCTGATACATGCACATACACTGATACATAGGTATCTCATACACATCTGATACATGCACATACACTGATACATAGATATCTCATACACATCTGATACATGCACATACACTGATACATAGGTATCTCATACACATCTGATACATGCACATACACTGATACATAGATATCTCATACACATCTGATACATGCACTCACTGATTACTAGCTATCTCATACACACTTCTGATACACATACACTGATACATAGGTATCTCATACACATCTGATACATGCACATACACTGATACAGATATCTCATACACATCTGATACATGCACATACACTGATACATAGGTATCTCATACACATCTGATACATACACTGATACAAGTATCTCATACAAAACTGAAACATGCACATACACTGATTACATAGGTATCTCATACACATCTGATACATGCACATACACTGATACATAGGTATCTCATACACATCTGATACATGCACATACACTGATACATAGGTATCTCATACACATCTGATACATGCACATACACTGATACATAGATATCTCATACACATCTGATACATGCACATACACTGATACATAGGAATCAAAGACACAACTGATACATGCACAGACACTGATACATGGGTGTCTCATACACATCTGATACATGCACATACACTGATACATAGGTAACTCATACACATCTGATACATGCACATACACTGATACATGGGTGTCTCATACACATCTGATACATGCACATACACTGATACATAGGTATCTCATACACATCTGATACATGCACATACACTGATACATAGATATCTCATACACATCTGATACATGCACATACACTGATACCGATATCTCATACACATCTGATACATGCACATACACTGATACATAGTTATCTCATACACATCTGATACATGCACATACACTGATACATAGATATCTCATACACATCTGATACATGCACATACACTGATACATAGATATCTCATACACATCTGATACATGCACATACACTGATACATAGGTATCTCATACACATCTGATACATGCACATACACTGATACATAGATATCTCATACACATCTGATACATGCACATACACTGATACATAGGTGTCTCATACACATCTGATACATGCACATACACTGATACATAGGTATCTCATACACATCTGATACATGCACATACACTGATACATGCACATACACTGATACATAGGTATCTCATACACATCTGATACATGCACATACACTGATACATAGGTATCTCATACACATCTGATACATGCACATACACATCTGATACATGCACATACACTGATACATAGATATCTCATACACATCTGATACATGCACATACACTGATACATAGGTATCTCATACACATCTGATACATGCACATACACTGATACATGCACATACACTGATACATAGGTATCTCATACACATCTGATACATGCACATACACTGATACATAGGTATCTCATACACATCTGATACATGCACATACACTGATACATAGGTGTCTCATACACATCTGATTCATACACATCTGATACATGCACATACACTGATACATAGGTATCTCATACACATCTGATACATGCACATACACTGATACATAGATATCTCATACACATCTGATACATGCACATACACTGATACATAGATATCTCATACACATCTGATACATGCACATACACTGATACATAGATATCTCATACACATCTGATACATGCACATACACTGATACATAGGTATCTCATACACATCTGATACATGCACATACACTGATACATAGGTATCTCATACACATCTGATACATGCACATACACTGATACATAGGTATCTCATACACATCTGATACATGCACATACACTGATACATAGGTGTCTCATACACTGATACATAGGTATCTCATACACATCTGATACATGCACATACACTGATACATAGATATCTCATACACATCTGATACATACACATAAAACTGATACATGGGTATCCATACACATCTGATACATTCACATACACTGATACATAGATATCTTACACAACTGATACATGCTCATACACTGAACATAGGAAATCTCATACAAAACTGATACATGCACATAACGGATAATAGGTATCTCATACAGATCTGATACATGCACATACACTGATACATAGGTATCTCATACAGATCTGATACAGCACTTTAAAACTGATACATAGATATCTCATACACATCTGATACATGCACATACACTGATACATAGGTATCTCATACACATCTGATACATGCACATACACTGATACATAGGTATCTCATACACATCTGATACATGCACATACACTGATACATAGGTATCTCATACACATCTGATACATGCACATACACTGATACATAGATATCTCATACACATCTGATACATGCACATACACTGATACATAGGTATCTCATACACATCTGATACATGCACATACACTGATACATAGATATCTCATACACATCTGATACATGCACATACACTGATACATAGGTGTCTCATACACATCTGATACATGCACATACACTGATACATAGGTATCTCATACACATCTGATACATGCACATACACTGATACATGCACATACACTGATACATAGATATCTCATACACATCTGATACATGCACATACACTGATACATAGGTATCTCATACACATCTGATACATGCACATACACTGATACATAGGTATCTCATACACATCTGATACATGCACATACACTGATACATACGTGACTCATACACATCTGATACATGCACATACACTGATACATAGGTATCTCATGCACATCTGATACATGCACACACACTGATACATAGAAAACTCATACACATCTGATGCATGCACATACCCCTGATACATAGGTGTCTCATACACATCTGATACACGCACATACACTGATACATAGATATCTCATACACATCTGATACATGCACATACACTGATAAATGCACATACACTGATAAATAGGTGTCTCATACACATCTGATACATGCACATACACTGATACATAGATATCTCATACACATCTGATACATGCACATACACTGATACATAGGTATCTCATACACATCTGATACATGCACATACACTGATACATGCACATACACTGATACATGCACATACACTGATACATAGGTATCTCATACACATCTGATACATGCACATACACTGATACATAGATATCTCATACACATACACTGATACATAGGTATCTCATACACATCTGATACATGCACATACACTGATACATAGGTATCTCATACACATCTGATACATGCACATACACTGATACATAGATATCTCATACACATCTGATACATGCACATACACTGATACATAGGTATCTCATACACATCTGATACATGCACATACACTGATACATAGGTATCTCATACACATCTGATACATGCACATACACTGATACATAGATATCTCATACACATCTGATACATGCACATACACTGATACATAGGTATCTCATACACATCTGATACATGCACATACACTGATACATAGATATCTCATACACATCTGATACATGCACATACACTGATACATAGATATCTCATACACATCTGATACATGCACATACACTGATACATAGATATCTCATACACATCTGATACATGCACATACACTGATACATGCACATACACTGATACATAGGTATCTCATACACATCTGATACATGCACATACACTGATACATGCACATACACTGATACATGCACATACACTGATACATAGATATCTCATACACATCTGATACATGCACATACACTGATACATAGGTATCTCATACACATCTGATACATGCACATACACTGATACATGCACATACACTGATACATAGATATCTCATACACATCTGATACATGCACATACACTGATACATAGGTGTCTCATACACATCTGATACATGCACATACACTGATACATAGATATCTCATACACATCTGATACATGCACATACACTGATACATAGGTGTCTCATACACATCTGATACATGCACATACACTGATACATAGATATCT
Organism: Phyllomedusa bahiana; assembly: GCA_025379985.1. Lineage (NCBI taxonomy): Eukaryota > Metazoa > Chordata > Amphibia > Anura > Hylidae > Phyllomedusa > Phyllomedusa bahiana. The sequence goes on from JAODAL010004981.1 coordinate 67,710, forward strand.
CATACACATCTGATACATGCACATACACTGATACATAGATATCTCATACACATCTGATACATGCACATACACTGATACATAGGTATCTCATACACATCTGATACATGCACATACACTGATACATATGTATCTCATACACATCTGATACATGCACATACACTGATACATAGTTATCTCATACACATCTGATACATGCACATACACTGATACATAGGTATCTCATACACATCTGATACATGCACATACACTGATACATAGATATCTCATAAACAACTGAAACAAGCACATACACTGATACAAGGTGTTTTATACCCCATCTGATACATGCACATACACGAGACATAGGTATCTCATACACATCTGATACATGCACATACACTGATACATAGGTGTCTCATACACATCTGATACATGCACATACACTGATACATAGGTGTCTCATACACATCTGATACATGCACATACACTGATACATAGGTATCTCATACACATCTGATACATGCACATACACTGATACATAGGTATCTCATACACATCTGATACATGCACATACACTGATATGCAGATACGCGCCCCCTCTTCATACCTCCCAGGGCACCAGCTCATCGGGCACCGCCTGGCGGATGACTTTGGAGTCTGGATATTGCAGGATCCTGGCGTTCATGTGGTACAGACACTTATTCTCCGCTGTGGTCTCCGCTGATGCCTTCTCCTCAGAGTTGCTGGAGCTGCTGTGCCCTGTGGTCGTATAATTACATAGTTTATAGGACTGTCCCTTCCCAGAATCTATAGACTATAAGCTGTAATATTATTACCCCCCCCCCCCACCCCTTGTGAGTTCCCAGTGACCCCGTCCTCTACCACAGACCCCATAGACTCCGCTCGGGGAGATCTCTGTAGTGACCCCTGATATATCTGTACTTGTTATCAGTTCGCCCTCTTTCTGGGTCTTGTAGTGCGTCTGTTCCTACTTTGGAACATGTGTGTTATCACTATGATAATCCAGATTTCCTAGAGGTCAGACAGTGTCCTAGAGGTCAGGCGATGTCTTAGAGATCACGTAGTGTCCTAGAGGTCAGGCGGTGTCCTAGAGGTCAGGCAGTGTCCTAGAGGTTACACAGTGTCTTTATAGGTCAGACAGTGTCTTAGAGGTCAGGCGGTGTTTCATAGTTTCATAGTTTGTAAGGCTAAAAAGACAAGTCGTCCATCTAGTTCAGCCTCTTGTGCTAAGGTGTTGATCCAGAGGAAGGCAAAAAACCCCAATGAGGTAGAAGCCAATTGTCCTCATTTTAGGGAAAAATTCCTTCCTGACTCCAATCTGGCAATCAGAAAAATCCCTGGATCAATGACCCCTCTCCAATCCTAGTCACTATAACTTGTTATATTATTACGCTCCAGAAATGCATCCAAACCCTTTTTGAGCTCTGTTAGTGAATTCACCATGATAAGTTCCTCTGGCAGAGAGTTCCATAGTCTCACTGCTCTTACAGTAAAGAATCCCTTTCTATGTTTATGTAGAAACTTTCGTTCCTCAAGACGTAGAGGATGCCCCCTTGTTCTAGATAAAGCCCTGGGTATAAATAAATCTTGGGAGAGATCTCTATATTGACCTTTGATGTATTTAAACATATTTATTATGTCCCCCCGAGCCTTCTTTTCTCTAAACTAAATAACCCTAATCTTGTCAATCTTTCTGTGTACTGTAGTCCACCCAGTCCTTTTATTATTTTTGTTGCCCGCCTTTGTACCTGTTCAAACTCTACAATGTCTTTCCTGTGCACTGGTGCCCAAAACTGTACACAATATTCCATGTGTGGTCTAACCAGTGACTTGTATAATGGGAGAATAATGTTCTCATCATGTGCATCTATGCCCCTTTTAATGCACCGCATGATCCTATTTGCTTTGGCTGCTGCTGCCTGACACTGGCTGCTACAATTAAGTTTACTGTCCACCAGGATTCCCAAGTCCTTCTCCATGTCACTTTTACCCAGTGTTTTTCCATTTAACATGTAATCATGTAATGGATTTCTCTTCCCCATGTGCATAACCTTGCATTTATCAGTGTTAAACCTCATCTGCCATTTCCCTGCCCAGGCCTCCAACTTATCCAGATCCCTTTGTAATAACATATTATCCTCTATTGTGTTGATTACTTTACAGAGCTTAGTATCGTCTGCAAAGATCGATATTCTACTGTGTATTCCCTGTGTAAGATCATTAATGAAAATGTTAAAGAGGATAGGGCCCAATACTGACCCTTGTGGTACCCCACTAGTAACATCAATCCAGTAGAGTTCCTAGAGGTCAGGCGGTGTCCTAGAGGTCAGGCGGTGTCCTAGAGGTCAGGCGGTGTCCTAGAGGTCACACGGTGTCCTGGAGGTCAGGTGGGGTCCTAGAGATGAGGCGGCTGGGCAATCATTGTCCTGACATCCCTTTCTCGGAGGTGACTCCTACCCTGGGTCTGTGATATTTCGGGGCTGGACCCTGCATGGCCGTCTGACCTGCGCTTCATACACAACCTTTACCTAAGATCTGGGTGTTACCGCTGAATCCCTTCTCCGTCAGGGCAGAAATGATCCAGCTCAGGTATCGGGAGGACAGCGCCACCTGTGGAGGAGATGAGAGCGCAGCCATTACCGGAGCCCAGACACCCATCACCAAGGAGCACAATGCTCAAAGCAGAGGATGTAAATTTGGAGATGCAATATGACCATACACCGCATCCACCAATAAAACAGACATGCCACAGCAGCACAGGGTATTTAAGGACATGACTGTGGATCACACCTGGCTTCATCACTGAGGGGCCCCTGCCCATAGTTGCTCTGAGGTAATGGGTGGGCTCAGGGGCGTCGCTAGGCTGTTTTATTCGGGGCTCGGGCCCCGAATAAAACCCCCTGTGCCCCGAACCTCCCGGGCTCCTGGCCGCTGCCATGGGCCTGGAACACCGACCTGCCCTGCAGCTACATGTGCGTCCGCTGGACGCACATACAGCGGAGGGCTTCTGCGGAGCAGAGAGCGAGCGCTCCCTGCCCCGCAGACAGTGTCGGACCGTCTCCGGGTCTGACACAGCGGGGCCGCCGGTTCCTCATTGCACTGAGGACCCGCCGTGGCCCCGGGCGGCTCAGCCGGCAGCGGTGCGATGTAATGACCTCATCACCCCGCTGCCTGTCCTCGGGCACACAGTCGTCATAGGCCGTGCGCTCGAGGAGCTGCCGGAGGAGCGCGGACTGAAGAGGACAGAGCGCGCTCGCCGGGGGAACTAAGGTGAGTATTAATGTTGTTATTTTTATAGCGTTTACCTGCCTCAGTGCCCCAATATACTGCCTGTGGTCCTATATACTGCCTGTGGCCCCATATACCTGCCTCAGTGCCCCTATATACTGCCTCAGTGCCCCTATATACTGCCTGTGGCCCCATATACCTGCCTCAGTGCCCCTATATACTGCCTCAGTGCCCCTATATACTGCCTGTGGCCCCCTATACCTGCCTGTTGCCCCATATATACTGCCTGAGGCCCCATATATACTGCCTGCGGCCCCATATACTGCCTGTGGCCCTCTATATACTGCCTGTGGCCCCGTATACTGCCTGTCGCCCCGTATACTGCCTATGGCCCCCTATACCTGCCTGTGGCCGCCTATACTGCCTGTGGCCCCATATATACTGCCTGAGGCCCTATATACCTGCCTGTGGCCCCATATATACTGCCGGCGGCCCCATATACTGCCTGTGGCCCCATATACTGCCTGTGGCCCCATATACTGCCTGCGGCCCCATATACTGCCTGTGGCCCCCTATACCTGCCTGTGGCCCCCTATACTGCCTGTGGCCCCATATACTGCCTGTGGCCCCCTATACCTGCCTGTGGCCCCCTATACCTGCCTGTGGCCCCCTATACCTGCCTGTGGCCCCCTATACTGCCTGTGGCCCCCTATACTGCCTGCGGCCCCCTATACTGCCTGTGGCCCTATATACCTGCCTCAGTGCCCCTATATCTATATACCTGCTTGAGAGTGCCCCTATATTTATATACCTGCCTGAGAGTGACCCTATATCTATATACCTGCCTAAGTGACCCTATATTTATATACCTGCCTAATTGAGGGGACCTATACACCTACCTAACTGAGGGGACTTATATACCTATAATTAAGGAGTTGCTGGAAATGTGAGGATTCTAAGATATTTGTGTCCAAATCCTCAGGGACGAGTCTTGGCCGGGAGCAATCAGCATGAAGGTGTGAACCGGATGGAGAAGAGAAGGGAAAGTGAACGACGCTGATCAGAAAAGACGTCTCCGGTGAGTCACTAAATGTAACTGCAGTGTAATCACTTATATTTCTGCAGAGCGTCTACATACAACTAGTATCTACCACTATATGGTCACTGTATGGCGGTGGTATATGTAATCAGAGCCTGTGTACAGCTGATATCTACCACTATCTGGTCACTGTATGGCGGTGGTATATGTAATCAGAGGCTGTGTACACTGGTGTCTACCACTATCTGGTCACTGTATGGCCGTGGTATATGTAATCAGAGCCTGTGTACAGCTGATAGTCACATGTGGGGGTCGCGTTCGGTCAGGGTCTGGCAGGATTATTTGAGCCTTAAGTAGTAATAGTTTTGGGACTTGGTTTTGTAGGAGTGTTTTTAGTAACAATCACTTGTCTGGTAGATTTGCTCCATGTATTAGTGGATTATTTGGTGACTGTTTAGGGGTATTACACTGTCATACGGAGGTGAGGGGTTTTGAAAAAGTAAATTTGTCATTGGTGATTTTCATTGTGCTGTGACTGCTGAGGCAGGTATATAGATATAGGGTCACTCTATGTGGAATATGCTGAAAATTAGTGACAGGAGCAGAAGGTTTTTCTCTGTAAAAACACATCCGCAGTTCACAATGAGGCGCGAAAAATGTCGTGTGAACCCAGCCCTACTGAGCAAAACACAAAGGGCCCGAGCCTTGGATGTTTTAGGACCCTAGCAACGCCCCTGGGTGGGCTCCTTACCTGCTCCTCCAGCAGGGTCAGCCGCGTCTCCAGCTGGAGGTCCATACTGCTCTTCTCCACCTTAAACAGCCGCATCATGGTGGAGACGCTGCAGGGTGGACACAAGAGAGAAGTGTAAGGCCCCGTTCACACGGCTTATTGCCGACGGATTTGTGCGCCGTATTGAGCGCCCAAATCCGCCGTGACTAGGGGGCGGGGCGGGGGCGGGGCCGGAGCGTGGCGGGGGCGGCGCTCCCGGCCCCATAGACAATGCATTGTTTACGGCGCGTCCGCGCCGTAAATAATGTGCATGTCACTTTCTCCCCCCGCGGCGGATTTGCCGAGCGGGGAGGAGCGACGGATTCCACTGTTCTCAATGAGAGCAGAGGATTACCGTAATGACTCCAACGGATTGGCGCCGTATTGAAGCGCAAATCCGGCGCGGAGTACGGCGCCAATCGGTCGGCAAATAAGCCGTGTGAACGGGGCCTTAGAGGTCAGAGGATCATCACATGAACAGTGCAAAGGTATAAACTGTATAATAATGCATAAAGTGGGGAAGACTATGGAGCAGTGGATGAATTGTGCAAATAGAATGGACATAAACTGTACAACAGGATATAATAATTGTAAGGTGGCAGCAGGAAAGGTCTGTGATGGTGAGTACACCCCGCCAGGTCTCTGCATGCATAATGGTAAACGGATGGTAAGCGACTTCTATGGAGAAGAAAGTGGCATGGTCCCATCACTGGTAGATGGCAGCTACGTGTCACCAAGGTACGGGCAACAAAAATCATACATGTCGCCCAAGATGTTAAATTCACTCCGGAGCTGCCCGCACAGCACTACTGAGCTCAGCAGCAACAGGATGGTTCAGCAGCGGCAGCTCCGCCGTCGCGCATGCGCAGTAGATGTCCTCATTATACTCTGGTGATCACTTACCCTCTGAGGCACCGCTATCATACAGGAGATAAATGGGAAGATCTGTGACAGTAACAAGACAAAGCGCACGATGTGGACTATCACCACCAGTATTACAAAAGACACATGGCTGGATTTGCTCACCTATAGCGGCTGCACAACTTGTGGTACAACACCTAAGACATTGGACGCCGTAGCCGCGTCCCAGGACTCAGGGAGGATCCACCTCCATCAGAATCCAAAGAGGTTTCATGACACAAAGCAGCGCCGAGCCCAATTCCCCTATAGACGGATGAGTTCAAATATCTAGAGACTCCGAACATGAAAACCAGGGCGGTTGTCACCCACTGTGGTTGTGTTGCTTGATTCCAATACCTACAATATATAACAACATGAAAGCTACGCGTTTCCAGCGCATCCCTGCTGCAGCTCATCAGGCTTGAACTGAAACATAGATCACATCTCCTTATATCTGCAAAGGAATTCAGATCCACGCGGCTCCGAGCGCTGAACCCCCGCCGCACATGTCACACACATCCTAGAAGAGATCTCCACCAATGCAGAGACCTGAAACATCCGTCTATGATGTCCTGTGTTTAACCCAACCTCTCCCCACTGGTCAATGCCTGGAGTCAGTAGGTTTGGTCCTATATGTTCTGTAGGCTGGAACTGACACTCCTGGTGTATGTCCTGAAAGTGTGGGGGCAAGCTGTGGACTTGGTGCTGAGGTTGGATGTGAAACCTATGGTTATTTAGCCTCTTAATGAGAAAACAGATGAAGAGCATTGTAGCACGAAACCAGTCTTCCTTCTTGTAAACAAGCATTTACTTCTAACGTGAGCCGTCCAGCGCTGATACAGTCCTGCCACAAACATAAGAGGTGTCTGGTGAAAAAACCGGGATTTACAAAGCGTGTTCAGCCTTTTAGACAGTAACTGTCCGTCCAACACTCTGCTGCTGCATTTCCATGTAATCATATGACAGACGAGGGATTCCTTGTAAGATGAGACTGGATTTCATGTTTCTCACCTGTTACTGGTGACTTAAAAAAAGAAGAGTAACAATTTCCCTTACAGTTCATACAGGCAGGTGATAGGCAGGAAAGGACGCCCTCTCCTGATCCCAGTGTATGGCTCTGGGCTCGGTGCTGCCGCAGTCTGGACGGGGCCAGAGCGTTTTTTTCCAGTTTTTGCTCTTCTGTGTTTGACGGACGGTTTCTTGGGCAATAAAGGTCGTAGACCTGGATCTGGTAGTAACACGGCCCCATGTCTGGGCTATGTCTTACATCTCTGAATTGTAGGTAAGTTTAGGCTTGTGCGTTCTGAATTTATTTTAGCAGACATTACTTGGTGTCAGTCCGGCACTTTCTCAAAGGATTCCTGAAGTAGTTTATTAGGAGAACTTTTTCTGGATTGTTCCATTATTTTTTAGCTCATCTCAAACTCCTGATCACTACTACGATTCTCACCCTATGTAGCTGCCCACAGGGTGCACTTCTGACCCCCTTCCAGTGGTGGTTACTTTGGAAATGTGAATAGTTCTTGGAGTTTACAGACCTGCAATAGGTCCTTGATAAAATAATGGTATTTTGGTGACACAACCCAGATCTAAGACTATTTCTTTGGGATTGGCTGTTATAGTGAATTCAATGCCCCAGATATTTTTATTCAAATACATCAGAAAATGATTGCTTGTATCTCCAATCAAATAGGAGATCGCCTTTAGCCTATATTCTGTATAAATGGATTAAGATCTATATGAAGGGCTTAGAAAAGACCCATATACAGATTGGCATACGAGGGGGCCATACAGGTCCCCATCGCTGTACCCAACCTTTGGCGGAAATGGACGTTTGATGTCATTTTTCATCTTCTTCCAAATAGAATTTTACGGCCTCTATTCCAAGCTCATGCTGGATAGATAAAGAGAGACCACGTCCACAGTTAGAGAGCAAAAATCTTCTTCCCATTTCAGGCCAAAGCAATGAGTCCGACTCTTTCAGGTGACTTCTGAGACTACAGATATAAGGTTGTAAGAACTAATCTAAATATCTGGAAAAGTTTGACAGAACGGAATAAATTCCGGAGATCATTGGTCTACCCGGTCTGGACATTCATTTTCAACCTCCCATTAGGAAAGAACTGATAGATCCTATTGAACTTAAAGCTACTATTGATCAATTGGAAAGAGAAGACTTAGCCTCGCTCCAAAAGAGAACCCTACTGGCATCACCAACATTGTGGAATTCCTCTCTGTTAGATCAACCCATCCTTACTACTCGGGGCTCTGAGACATCTAACTAATGTTCCTTCACTTTCTCTAGAAACCCCAGTTCAATCTACCGTACACCTGAGTGAAAACCTCTCATTCTGAGTCTCCAGACAAGAGCTAATATGATTAAATTCCAGCACTATTGACAATTCTAGATCAGGACAAAATGCTGCGGTTCCTTTTTAGGCCAACACATTTATCACATGTCCACTCACAAAACATGGCCATAAACAGGGATGCAGAAACGACCTCCAGGAGCTGCAGAAAAACTGCTTGTATAGTTAATGCATCTCAATATAAATTACAAACTTGTATTACATAAAGGATCAACCATTTGTTTGTCCCAAAGTTTTGATCCATTCAAATTATTCTTGGATTTCCACAATTTTTATTTGGAAGCTCACTCATTCTATCATAGAAAAAAGCGATCCCTAAACACATACAGGAACTAGTGATGTTATAATGATCCGACAGTGAGGACTAACACATTGATGGCTGGGTATTTGATGGATCTGGACCACCATGAGTGTAGATGGTAGGCTTCTCCTGCTGACAGCCAAAATGCAGGACGGGCACAACGGGTATAGGCAGAGGGGATGGATCCCAGGGGTTATAGCCATAGACAGATAGCAGAATCCCAGACAGGTAACTGGCAGGTACAACGTCAGGAAACAACAGGAAACCATCTGCTGGATAGGGCAAGGTTAATAGGGGGTTAATACAGGTACTAACAAGAACCACATGGGTTAACTCAGCAAGAGCAGAGCTCATGGGGTCAGGATTCAAGGATGAACACCAACAAACTCACCCTGAGGCAGAGGCAGGAAGTTCCTTTTAACACAGGAGGTCACAGATAATTTGAAAGCAAACTTAGAACTGTCCCTTTAAATTTAAGGAAGCTGTTTCATGTGCCCTAAGGAAATGGCGTGCACGCAAAGGAAGCCACAAGAGACGTATGTGCGTAGGATCATGAGCAGCAGCAGGAGCGAGGACAGGTGAGTTGTAACTGGCAGCTGGAGCGCTGAGACAGAAGAACTCACCACAGTAACACAAGCCGCCGCAACCCCCGAAGAGAGACCCGCAGCAGGCACAGAAGCAGAAGGATGGGCACGTCCACGGCCAGAGACAGATGTTATTTAAAGAGAAAGGAAATTTTGCTCTGTTCACTCTATTTGCCATCATCTTCAAACCCTTAAAGTTTGTTTATTGAAGATTTTAGGTCACTCTCACACGGAAACAAAAATAAAAATAATTCCTATAAAATACCAAACAACCTTACTAAAAAAGAAATGCTAGCCACTAAATCTCTGCAAAAGAATGAAAGTAGTTTGACAAGAGCTGCCGATAAAGGAGGGGGAGTCGTTATAATGGGCTACAGCTACGATGAGAAAGTCATTAAACCTACTTTCCGACACCTCCTCTCTTCTATCCGAGGACTCTGCACATCTACAATTAACAGAGCTTATTAATAAAGCTTTCAAGGAAGGAGCTCTAACTAAAGAAGAGCGCACATTTGTGATCATTCCCATCCCAAATAGACAACATTTCTATCAACTACCTAAAATATATAAACATCCTGAAACTCCCCCCCGGTCGTCCCATTATATCTGGTGAGGGCAGTGTGTCCAGCAACCTATCCCATTATATTGATTTATTTCTTCAGGGCTACGTCAGTGCTTTACCCAATTACCTCAGAGATTCTGATTCTCTTATCAAAGTTCTTCAAAAATCCCCATTCCCTTGAAAGGCTTCTATGGATGTTACCTCCTTATATGGAAATATCTCCCACGAATTAGGTTTGCTAAGCACTTCCTAGTATATTAATAGGGATGATTCTTTCTCACACACAGAAATCTTTTTTTATTACAAGGTCTTATACTATTTATTTAACTTACAATCAGACCAAGGGTACAGCGATGGGAACTATGGCGGCACCTTCCTATTCAAATCTATTTATGGGAAGGTTTGAGGAACAGTACATTTACCAAAACTCTAAACTTCTTTGTAAAATCTACATCTATAGAAGATATATAGACGACTTATTCTCTGTATGGGAAGGTAGCCGGAAAGGAGTGGAGGAATTTGTCGACATGCTCAACACTAACTCTCGGGGAACTAAATTCAAAATAAGTAATGTTGAATATTTATTTGGATCTAATTATTAAATATCACGAGAATAAATCCTTTAAAATTAAATTGTTGCTAACAGCTTCCTGCATTCTCAATGCCTCCACTATAGAACATGGAAAACTAAGGTGCCCTTTGGGCAACTGAGATGGGAGAGAAGGAATTGTACAACTGACACCGATTCTTTAGAACAATCTTCCATTATTGCGGAAAGGCTAAAACATAAAAAGTGTACTGCATGTATCACTAATGCTGCCATACAAAGGAGCAGCACGTTAACACAGGGGGAGCGTATACATATATTGAAGACCAATTCCCCAAAAAACAAACTGCCCCTCAATCATCTAATAAAAGTGTCATCACTCAATAGATCAATGAACAGATTCTCTTTAGGAAAACGTTAAATAAACATTGTTTGACTTCAAGTCTGATGAACTGCACCAGGGATGCGCTGGAAACGCGTAGCTTTAATGTTATGTATATTTTATATTGGAATCAAGCAACACAACCACAGTGGGTGACAATCGCCTGGTGTTCAGTTTCTGAGTCTTTAGATATTTTAAATCCTCTGTATATATGGGAATTGGGCTCCGCGCTGCTTTGTGCCATGAAACCTCTTTGGGTTCTGATGGAGGTGGATCATACCTGAGTCCAGGGACGCGGCTGCGGGACCCAATGTTTTAAGTGTAGTGCAGCCGCTATAGGTGAGTAAATCCAGCCATGTGTCTATTGTACTACTGGGGGTGATAGTCCACATCATGCGCTTCGCATTGTTACTGTCACAGATCTTCCGATTTGTCTCATGTATGATAGTGGCGCCTCAGAGGGTAAGTGATCCCCTGAGTATAATGAGGACATCTACTGCGCATGCGCGATGACGGAGCTGCCGTTGCTGCACCCTCCTGTGCTGCTGAGCTCAGTAGTGCTGTGCGGACAGCTCCGGAGTGAATGAACGATAATTGAAAATGAAGTAAAGGCTAAACAATGGGTGAACACACAACAGGCTCTAGATGCCACCCAGCTGCTGCATTGCATCCTGGGTGATACAGCTCATGCTGGAGAAGATAGACACAGCTTCACCTCCAGCATCCGTGTGATGAATGCACTGCCTGCAGCTGTATAACACGTAGAACACCAGCAGTCACAGGGAAGGTGTCGGGCTAATGGTCATGGCTACTCCCTGTGGCCCCTCACACCCGGCCTCTCACCTCTGAGCCGTCTCCTTCACCAGATGCTCCTGGCTTTGTACTTTTTGCTGTTGCTGCATTTGCTGATAATTGTCCTTTATGTAGGATTCCCAGGAGAGCAGAGAGGACTCTTGGCCTTCATCAAGCAGACGTCCTGCAAGCATTCATGGTTCTCATCAATTCATACCAAGTGCAAGTCTCAGCTACAGGGAAATTACAAACCAGCAGCTATCACATTATACATCCTATATTATCCTCCAGAGCTGTGCTCACTATTCTGCTGGTGCAGTCACTGTACATACACTACTTATCCTGTACTGATCCTGAGTTACATCCTGTATATTACTACAGAGCTGCACTCACTATTCTGCTGGTGCAGTCACTGTACATACATTACTTATCCTGTACTGATCCTGAGTTACATCCTGTATATTACTACAGAGCTGCACTCACTATTCTGCTGGTGCAGTCACTGTACATACATTACTTATCCTGTACTGATCCTTAGTTACAACTGTACATACATTACTTATCCTGTACTGACCCTGAGTTACATCCTGTATTATCCTCCAGAGCTGCGCTTACTTTTCTGCTGGAGCAGTCACTGTACATACATTACTTATCCTGTACTGACCCTGACTTACATCCTGTATTATCCTCCAGAGCTGCACTCACTATTCTGCTGGTGCAGTCACTGTGTACATACATTACTTATCCTGTACTGATCCTGACTTACATCCTGTATTATCCTCCAGAGCTGCGCTCACTATTCTGTTGGTGCAGTCACTGTACATACATTACTTATCCTGTACTGATCCTGAGTTACATCCTGTATTATCCTCCAGAGCTGCGCTCACTATTCTGCTGGTGCAGTCACTGTACATACATTACTTATCCTGTACTGATCCTGAGTTACATCCTGTATTATCCTCCAGAGCTGCGCTCACTATTCTGCTGGTGCAGTCACTGTACATACATTACTTATCCCGTACTGACCCTGACTTACATCCTGTATTATCCTCCAGAGCTGCGCTCACTATTCTGCTGGTGCAGTCACTGTACATACATTACTTATCCTGTACTGATCCTGAGTTACATCCTGTATTATCCTCCAGAGCTGTGCTCACTATTTTGCTGGTGCAGTCACTGTACATACATTACTTATCCAAGTACTGATCCTGAGTTACATCCTGTATTATCCTCCAGCGCTGTGCTTACTATTCTGTTGGTGCAGTCACTGTACATACATTACTTATCCTGTACTGATCCTGAATTACATCCTGTATTATCCTCCAGAGCTGCACTCACTATTCTGCTGGTGCAGTCACTGTACATACATTACTTATCCTGAGTTACATCCTGTATTACCCTCCAGAGCTGTACTCAATATTCTGCTGTGGAGTCACTATGAGAAGCGGATTCTGTGAGAGCAGGGCATACATGGCATCACACGTTTTTGCTGTCACTCACTCAGCACTTTGTGGCCCTGGGTTGGACATATGTTGGAGTCGTTATTCAGGAGGATGTAGATGTGGCTGAAGAGGATGAACGGTGGAGGAGCCGTCGGACGTTCATTATATTCTTTTATCAATCCAAAGCGCTGGAACTTCCAGACCTGATCCGTCTGACTCTCAATATCAGCAAAGGTGTTACTGCAGCAAGAAGAAAAGCCATTAAAAAGAAGACCACAGACTTCTCCATATGGTGCCATGAGAAGGACTACCACAAGCCCCTCCATGTGGCACAGTGAGAAGGATGACCACAAGCTCCTCCATACAGCACCAAAAAAAGGGAAACCACCAGCTCCTCCACATTGCAACATGAAAAGGGACAACCACAAGTCCCTCCATGTGGCACCATGAGAAGAATGACCACAAGATCCTCCACATGGCACCATGAAAAGGGAAATCATGAGCTCCTTCATAGGACACCATGAGCTCCTCCATGTGGCACCATGAGAAAGACGACCATGAGCCCCTCCACATGGCACCATGAAAAGGGAAACCAAGAGCTCCTTCATATGACACCATGAGAAGGACGACCATGAGCTCCTCCATGTGGCACCATGAGAAAGACGACCATGAGCCCCTCCACATGGCACCATGAAAAGGGAAACCAAGAGCTCTTTCATGTGGCACCATAAGAAGAGAAACCACAAGCTCCTCCATACAGCACCATGAGAAGGATGACCACAAGTCCCTCCATTTGGCATCATGAGAAGGATGACCACAAACTCCTCCAAATGGCACCATGGAAAGGGAAACCACAAGCTCCTTCAAAAGGTGCCATGAAAAGGACGACCATGAGCCATTCAATGTGACACCATTAGAAAGACGACCACAACCTCCTCCACATAGCACCATGAAAATGGAAACCAAAAGCTCTGCACATGGCATGATGAAAAGGGAAACCACAAGTCCCTCCATGTGGCACCATGAGAAGGACAATCATGAGCTCCTCCTTATGGTAGCATGAGAAGGATGACCATGAGCTCCTCCATAAAGCTCCATGAGAAAGATAACGACTTCCTCCACATGGCACCATGAAAAAGGAAACCATAAGCTCCTTCATGTGGCACCATGAGATGGACGACGACAAGCTCTTTCAAATGGGACCATGGAAAGGGAAACCCACAAGTTCCTTCATATGACACCATGAAAAGGATGACCACGAGCTCCTAACTGTGGTGCCATAAGAAAGATGACCATGAGCTCCTCTATACAGCACCATGAGAAAGATAACCACAACGTCCTCTACATGGCACCACGAAAATGGAAACCAGGAGCTCCTCCACATGGCATCATGAGAAGGACGACCACGAGCCCCTCCATGTGGCACCATGAAAAGGGAAACCACAAGCTCCTTCATATGGTGCCATAAGAAGGACCACCATGAGCCTCTCTGTGTGGCATCATGAGAAGGATAACCACAACCTCCTCCATATGGCGTCATGAAAATGGAAACCAAAAGCTTCTCCACATAACATGATGAAAAGGGAAACCATGAATCCCCCTATGTGACAGCATTATAAGAGAAACCACAAGCTCCTCCACATGGCACCATCAGAAGGATGACCATGAGCTCCTCGATACAGCACCATGAGAAGGATGACCCTGTGCTCCGCCATATGGCACCATAAGAAGGAGGACAACCACAAGTTCCTCCATGTGGCACCATGAGAAGGACACCACAAGCTTCTTCATGTGGCACCAGGAGAAGGAGGACCATGAGTTCCTACCTATGGTGCCAGGAGAAGGACAACCATGAGCTCCTCCATTTGGTACCATGAGAAGGACGACAACAAGCACCTCCATAAAGCACCATGAGAAGGATGATCATGAGCTCCTCCATGTAGAACCATGACAAGGACGACCACAAGCTCCTTCACATGGCACCATGAAAAAGGAAACCCCAAGACCTTTATATGGCACCATGAGAAGGATGACTACAAGCTCCTCCCCATGACACCATAAGAAATATGACCATGAGCTCCTCCATATTGCACCATGAGAAGGACGATCATGTGCTCCTCCATATGGCACCTTGAGAAGGACGACCATGAGTCTCTCTGTGTGGCATCATGAGAAGGATAACCACAACCTCCTCCATATGGCGTCATGAAAATGGAAACCAAAAGCTTCTCCACATGACATGATGAAAAGGGAAACCATGAATCCCCCTATGTGACAGCATTATAAGAGAAACCACAAGCTCCTCCACATGGCACCATCAGAAGGATGACCATGAGCTCCTCCATACAACACCATGAGAAGGACGACCCTGTGCTCTTCCATATGGCACCATAAGAAGAACAACAACAAGTTCCTCCATGTGGCAGCATGAGAAGGACACCACAAGCTTCTTCATATGGCACCATGAGAAGGAGGACCAAGAGTTCCTACATATGGTGCCATGAGAAGGACAACAATGAGCTACTCCATTTGGTACCATGAGAAGGATGACAACAAGCTCCTCCATAAAGCACCATGAGAAGGATGATCATGAGCTCCTCTGTGTAGAACCATGAGAAGGATGACCACAAGCTCCTCCACATGACACCATAAGAAATATGACCATGAGCTCCTCCATATTGCACCATGAGAAGGACGATCATGTGCTCCTCCATATGGCACCTTGAGAAGGACGACCACAAACTCTTCCACACGGCATCATGAAAAGGAAAACCATAAACCCCTTCACATGGTGCTATGAGAAGGATAAGTATGAGCTCCCCAATGTGGCACCATCAAAAGGACGACTATGACATCCTCCACATGGCACCATGAAAATGGAAACCAAAAGCTCCTCCACATGGCATGACAAAAAGGGAAACCACAAGTCCAAAGACACTTCACATCCACAGTCACAAATCTGGTCCTTTGCTTACAGTCCTGTAAGGTATTAACCGCAGCTCAACTCGCTCTAAGAAGGTCCACACATAAGTCCAAATGTTCTTCTCTCAGAGGTACCGGCCTCCAACTCAGCTCCTCGATCTCTTGGCTCCTAATTCTGGTGCGCAACTCAGATGCTGACTGCTTACTTGCTCAAATCTTAGGGATCCAACTCATAGGCCCAGGTTAATGTGACAACCAATGATCCTGGCCACATTCTCCTTTGAATCCCACAGATCAACTAACTCACCATACTACGACTATTGCTACTCCACCTAATACTACTCCTCCCTACAGGTCTTGTTTGCTCCAAACAGTCCCCAGGGCACCCAACCACCAGCTAACAGAGCTGAATGATCAAAGCTCTACACTACACTGTATGTATGACCTGCAGAAGAACAGACCAGGGTAAAAGTGGTGCCTGAGCCAGACTTGTGGTATTGGCTCTATACTGCCCTGTATGTATGACCTGTAGAAGAACAGACCAGGGTAAAGGTGGTGCCTGAGCCAGACTTGTGGTATTGGCCTACACTGTCCTGAAAGTATGACCTGCAGAAGAACAGACCAACTAAAGGGGTACCTGAGCCAGACTTGTGGTATTGGCTCTACACTGCCCTGTATGTAAAGACCTGCAGAAGAACAGCCAGACCAGGGTAAAGGTGGTGCCTGAGCCAGACTTGTGGGTAATTTGGCTCTTACACTGTCCTGTATGTATGACCTGCAGGAGAACAGCCAGACCAGGGTAAAGGTGGTGCCTGAGCAGACTATGGGTATTGGCTCTGCACTGCCCTGTATGTATGACATGCAGAAGAACAGACCGGGTAAAGGTGCTGCCTGAGCCAACATGTGGTATTGGCTCTGCACTGCCCTGTATGTATGACCTGCAGAAGAACAGACCAGGGTAAAGGTGGTGCCCGAGCCAGACTTGTGGTATTGGCTCTACACTGCCTTGTATGTATGACCTGCAGAAGAACAGACCAGGATAAAGGTGGTGCCTGAGCCAGACTTGTGGTATTGGCTCTAACACGCCCTGTATGTATTTACCTGCAGAAGAACAGACCAGGGTAAAGATGGTGCCCGAGCCCGACTTGTGGGGTTGGCTCTACAATTGCCCTGTATGTATGATCTGCAGAAAACAGACCAACCAGGGTAAAGGTGGGCCTGAGCCAGACTTGTGGTATTGGCTCTACACTGCCCCGTCGTTACCTGCAGAAGAACAGAAACCCGGTAAAGGTGGTGCTGACCAGATTTGGTATGCTACACTGCCCAGTATGTAAAGGACCTGCAGAAGAGACAGACCAGGGTAAAGGTGGTGCCTGAGCCAGACTTGTGGTATTGGCTCTACACTGCCCTGTAATGTATGACCTGCAGAGAAACAGACCCGACCAGGGTAAAAGGTGGTGCCTAGCCAGACTTGTGGGATTGGCTCTACACTGCCCTGTAGAGCCCGGAAACAACCCGGTAAAGGTGGTGCTGAGCAGACTGTGGTATTGGCTCTACACTGCCTGTATGTATGACCTGCAAAGAACAGACCAAGGTAAAGGGGGTGCCTGAGCCGGGCTTGTGGTATTGGCTCTACACTGCCCTGTTTTGTATGACCTGCAGAAGAACAGACCAGGGTAAAGGTGGTGCCTGAGCCAGACTTGTGGTATTGGCTCTATACTGCCCTATGTGTATGTATGTAATTACTGGCCCTGCCTGGTTTATTACTGTCCCTGCCTGGATAATGACTGACCCTGCCTGGCTAATTACTGGCCCTATTACCTGGCTAATTAATGGCCCTATTACCTGGCTAATTACTGGCCCTGCCTGGTTTATTACTGGCTGTGCCTGGCTAATGATGCTGCCTGGCTATGCTGACCCTGCCTGGCTAAATTATGGCCCTGCCTGGTTTTTTTTAAACGGCCCTCCTGGCAAATGATGACCCTGCTGGCAAATTACGGCCCTTTTACCGGGCAAATTACTAGCCCTCCCTGGTACTTTTATGGCTTTTCCGGGCTAATTACGGGGCCCTTTGCCCTCTAATAACTGCCCCTGGCTGGCTTGTTACTGGCCCTGCCTTGCTTATTACTGGCCCTGCCTGGCTAATTTTTTGGCCCACCGGGCAAGACTGCCCCTACTTGCAAATTTTGGCCCGGGGCCGGCAAATTTATCCCCCTATTACCTGAAATTTGCGACCCCCCTGGCTAATTACTGCCCTGTCGGGCAAAATTATGGTTGCCGGGTAATTACTGCCCCTTAGGCAAATTTCTGCCCCTACCGAAATTTTCTGGCACTGGCTTCCTGGTTAATTTCCCTGCCCCACCTGGTAATAAGGGGCCCTACTGGCTAATAAGGGGCCCTACGGGGCTAAAATGGCCCTACTTGGCTAAAAAACGGGCCCTCCCTGGCTAATTACGCCCCGGGCCCTACCGGCCCAATTAAATGGCCCACCGAACTAATTACTGGTCTCCCTGGAAAATTTACGGGCCCCAAACCCGGGCAATTATGGCATTTTGCCCCCCCGGCAAATTTAATGGGCTAGTTATGGCTATTACGGGGGGCAGCCCTGCTACCTGGCTGTTCTGGGGGCACCCCAGCTCCCGGGCTAGTTACGGGGGCAGCCCTAGCTACCTGGCTAGTTACTGGGGGCGCCCTAGCTACCTGGCTGTTACTGGGGGCAACCCTAGACCCCTGGGCTAATTACTGGGGGCAACCTAGCTACCTGTTAATTCGGGGGGCAGCCCCAGTACTCGGCTTGTTCGGGGGGCAGTCCTTTTTCCCGGGAAAAACCCCACTGGGGGCAGCCCTAGCTACCTAAAATTACTGGGGGCAAGCCCTATCACAAAATCACGGGGGGCACCCCCAGCCCTGGCTAATTATGGGGGGCAGTCCAGCCCCTGGCTAATAAACGGGGGAGCCCCAGTACCTGGCTAGTTAATGGGGGCACCCTAGCTACCTGGCTAATCACGGGGGGCAGCCCAAGCTACCTGGCAAATAACTGGGGGACCCAAGCTATCAAAATCACTGGGGGGCAGCCCAAGCTACTGGTAATTATGGGGACAGCCTTTTACCTGGAAACACTGCGGGTAGCCGAACTCCCTGGCAAATTACTGGGGACTGCCCATCTCCCTGATTAACACTGGGGGCAGCCCAACTACCTGGTAATCACTGGGGCACCCCTAGTACCTGGCTAATCATGGGGGCAGCCCAGCTACCTCCAAATTACGGGGGACAGCCCCAGCTACCTGGAAATTAACGAGGACAGCCCTATCTACCTGGCTAAACGGAGGCGCCCTAACTACCTGGCAGTTAAGGCGGCTGCCCCTATTACCTGGCTACACAGGGGAAAGGCCCTATCCCTCCCCAAATTAATGGACCCCTGTTTCCCCACCTAATGGGGTCTATTTTTTCATGCCACAATCTGACTTTTTTTAAAAGTTGTTTTTTTTTGGGTCTAAGTGGGGGTTTAGGGTACAATTACTGTGTGGGGGCACCAAAGGGGCCTTAATATTTGGGGCTCTATGGATGGGGGTTTGTACAGATTGGGAATTGAAGGAAAGTGCTGGAATGAGAAGAGTTAAATTTTTATTTTTGGAAATTCTACAGGGACGAGTATGACCAGGAGAAGAAGAATTGATGCGTACCGGGCAGAAAAAAAAAAATGGAAGGGAACGAAACTTCCCGGGAAAACCTCTGGAGATTTGGGGAGGTGGAGAAGAAAAGGGAAAAGAGACTTGAAGGGGGAGTAAGGAAAAGGTAACTCTGAAATTCGTTAATTTGGACAAGTCTGTATATTTGCCATCTCAAGGGAAACCTGAAAAATGTCTGGTTTTCTGACTCAGGACCCACTTTGGGCAAGCACGGCGTAACCTGCTTAACAGAAAAATAAGACAATTTAGTTCAAAATTTTCTAAATTTTTGCTGGGAAAAGTGAGAACCCCCCAAAATGTATAAAAGCTTTTATTGGAAATAAAAAGTGTTTGTTTTGGGTCTCGGGGACCAACTGCTTATATGGTTTGGGACGATTGGGCTCAATGTGTTCCATTAATTTTTGGATTGCAACTGCAGCTCCCTTTAAAATTTCACCCACGCCGTACGGTTTAGATAGATGTTTTATCACTCTCAATTGGCTAAAAATTTTCAGTTGGTGCCATTTAAACAGGGACCGGGAAAGCATTTACAGCGAGCAGAAGGAGGGTCACTTGGACACACTCAGCCGGGATAGCTCAAGACCTACTGGCCAAGGTAAGAAAACAATTTTTATGTTTTTATCGATGGTTTCTGTGGCATTTCCTGTTGTCATGTGATTCCCGCCCGTCCCAAAGTACATATAGAGGTTGGTAATGTCCGGTCCTATTTGATAGACAAAGATCCCTGCCAGTGGTGTGGATAGATTTTGAGTGAATGTATGAGCTGTTCATTTATTTGCCAGATTAGGGAAGAGGATTGCCTAACTGAGACCCATGTGTGCACTCTGAAAGGAGGGGCATGATCCCATGAGTAACCTCGGTAATATGGCAATCATAAGTGACAGCTGTATGTTGGGAAAGTTGGTGAAGCGTATGTTGTTAAGTCCTGTGACTGATTCTGATTGAACTACACCCTTGCACCTGAAAGGATGGGTGTATGGTGTGAGAAGGGCAATAAAGGGACAAAAAGAGAAAGA
This sequence comes from Phyllomedusa bahiana, assembly GCA_025379985.1. Taxonomy (NCBI): domain Eukaryota; kingdom Metazoa; phylum Chordata; class Amphibia; order Anura; family Hylidae; genus Phyllomedusa; species Phyllomedusa bahiana. The sequence continues at coordinate 88,252 of JAODAL010004981.1, forward strand.
GCAAGAAAGTGATAGGAAGAAGGTCCAAAACTTTAGACTTTAGATCCCAGTATTAGCCTTTGCTGTATAAGGTATACAGGAGACAAAGGGGGGGGGGAATACAGAACCCTGGAATATACTTGCTGCTTAAGAAGAAACCAAGGGGAAGGAATAGGGAAAAGTTCCCTTGCATAAGTCCCTCACAGGAGAGGATACATTCCCATTAATGCACTTAAGACAAACTGGATGCACTGAATGGGTAGGGGAAGTCCAGAAGTGGTCCAAGGGAAAGATAAATCACTGCACCACTTAGGAGGATACTTTTGAAAGTAAACATGGGTCTAAAGCAACCATAAGAGCTGAATCAGGACCTTAGGATATGGCAAGGAGATGAGAGCATTGGTTCTAGATAGGAAGCAGGAAACAATGGATGAATCTGAGTAGTGCTATTTATGATCATCATTGGGGAAACAAAGACTTTTTGTCTAGTATGTACAGCTAAGGAAGCTAAGCTGTGTGGGTGGAAGTATGATCATTGATTTAACCGGTGGAATAGATTGTAAAATAAGCCCTCCGTCCCGTATATAAAGCCGCAGTGGGCCCCTCTGTACCATAGCACAGTGAGTGCCCGGAATGGGTGGACTTGTATATGTGGGACACATGAATCCATGATTGGTAAGGACACTGTAGTGCGTGTGGACGTTCGCTTACTGGTCCATTATTAAATGATTATGTTACTGACTTGTTTGGCCCCGTTCTTCACTAGAGTGGTCCAGGACAAAAAACAGTACCGGCGGCCTCCCGCAAGAAGATGGTCAGTCAGCAAACCCAGACCAAGTTAGTCCCACATAAGACACAATGACTTTTTGGGGGAGGCCAAGGACACCGCCAGAGCATGTCCCTCATGCAGAAAACTGTCCTGACCCACGACAAAGCCCCATCCCCTTTGGACGTTATTTAGGACATATCCTGCCTAAATTATAGGGCAAACACTTTCTTGAGATTGATGGACTCTGCAGAACTAAAATTACTCCAGGGATGTACCGTATTATGACAATGTGCGTTACAGCTTATATGCCAGCAGGGGGAAGTGGTCCCAAGATCTGAGGAATCAGGGGTCCCTTATGCAACACTCTCATGACTGGTGTCAGGGACAACAGGTCGAACGTGGGAGTAAGGAGTAACCCACCAAGGGTGGTGACCCACAAGAGGGAGTGTACAAAACTTCTCTTCCTTCAAATGGAAAGACCATTGGGCTGATGAGAATTTTGACATGGTCACAAATGGGACCCACAGAGAATGTTTTGTTGGGCTTTCATGGAGGGCCTATGGTATGACATACAAACTAGTATGAAAACAGCGGTCCGCGTATTGGTGTGACTTGGACTTGGTTACAAGTTCCAGGACAGTCTTATTGTTGCGATGGGGATTTGAGGCTGACATTTAAGGAAAGCCATGGCTAATTAAGTAGGCTGTGTCAAAGAACCTGTTTGTATTTAAATACGAGATTTAAGCATCAATGTCAAAATCGCCAAAAAAAAACGATTTACTTGTTATAATTGTGGGAAACCAGGGAATATTCGTAGAAATTAGAAACTAAGCCTCCCTAATTATGAACTACGATTTTCCCTTTACCTCACTGAAAGGTTAGGCCATGCTACAGGAGTTCTCACGCTGTATGCACGGACCCAGGAAATTAGCAGGTAGCTTTAACTATTACGCCAAACTCGACTCCAGTAGAGCACGGTGCATCCAGTTCTTGCGTTCGTGAAGCTGCGGCTGTCGCAACAAGTATTGGCTGGATAAATGGCTATGAAATAGTGTTAGTCAAAACCCCTTGGACATATACACTCACACATGAATATTTCTGGTATTCTGCAACAAGGTCCAACCAAAACCCACATTACTTTGGCCAGAAAAATTGCGGGATCTGCAGTGTGCCCTCCTGATGCCTCCCAATATTACCTTTCGTCGTTGCACCGGGTTGAATCCAGCTACTCTTCTCCCGATTGAGGAGCAGGATTCAACAGGGGGGAATAAGGATAATGTATCTGTCATCTCCACTGACCTCACGTCAGCCCAGGATGCCGAACTCACTGCGCTCACAGAGGCTCTTGCAATGGCAGAGGGTAAGGAGGGGCACTATTTACCAGACTCCGCCTATGCATTTGGGGTTGCACATGATTTTGGTCCTATCTGGGAGGCCAGGAATTTTCTTACAGCAGCAGGTACACCGGTGCGACACGCAGAGTGTATCAAAAGGTTATTTGAGAACCGTACACTTCCTAAGAAGGTGGGGATAATTAAAATCAAGGCTCATACGAGGGCCAACACAGAAGTGGCAAAAGGGAATGAGAGGGCAGATCAGGCAGCTAAGGAGGCAGCCAGACAGGGACAAGAGCACATAGCCCTTGTACAAGAGAACAGTGCCCCTGAACCAACCACAGAGGCTCTGAAGACATTCCAGATCAGGGCCTCATGGGAAGAGAGGAAACCTATGGGTGAAGCAGCGGTGCACAGCCCTAAAAGCGTGGGCTATGGGGGCATGGGACGAGGCTCTGCTCCCCCCGAGCTTGGTTTCCCATGATTGCGCGCTTAGCACCTGCCCACTCCATTTGGGACAAGAAAGCCATGATAGAATTAGTCAACAAACTGGTGGTTCATGCTCCTGGTTTTTCCACTGTGGCTACAAGGGTACTGCTCCTCTTAGCCAAACGTGTCCTTGAAAATAAACCCCCTGGAAAGGTGGTTAAGACCCTGTCAAGAATACCCCCATAGCCATTGAATCCCTTTCAAGCTAGTGCAGATAGACTACATAACAGCTTCCAAAGGTTGGGGACATAATGAGTATTGCTTTAGTCTGCATAGACGTGTTCCTCAAGTTGGCCGAAGCCTACACCCATTGCTAAAGCCCACAGCAAAGGACACAGCAAAAAAAACTAATGACTGAAGTCTTTTGTCGATATGGCCTTCTGATGTAATTGAATTCAGACGAGGGTACCATTTTTACTGGAGAGATTATGCAGCATGCTATGAGTATGTAGGGATTTACACTCAAGCCTTCACCATACGCCCATACCATCCCCAATCTTCAGGGCAGGTGGAAGAATCAATGGGACTTTGAAACTGAAAATTCAAAAAGCAATTGCAGGAATTGAAACAAATACCATGGGACTGAATGATTGCCATTGGCATTATTTCTCGATTAGGTACACTCCTAAGCCCCTTTAGGATTTTTTATAACCCTATGAAATTCTATTTCGGAAGTGCACCAAGGTTGGGTTTATTATTTTCCATACAGACCCTCCAAACTGCAATGTGATTTCACTGACTTATGATGTTGCAAGGCCTTTCAAAAACATTTGAATAAGGTGCATAATAATTAATTTTCTTCCATTCCAGATCCGGATGCAGACACCGGCACAAATGATCTGCAACCAGGAGACTATGTAATGCTAAAGAAACATGTCCGAGGAGCTTTGAGTACACGATTTGAAGGTCCCTTCCAAGCGTTATTATACTTATAGTCCTTCCGGTTAAACTGGAAAGAAAACCCAACTGGATACAATGCCAGTCATTGTAAGAAGGTTTTATGACAAAAAGACGTAAAGGAAGCCATGGAGTGGTCTTATGGTATTGATCATCCAATGGTTGGAGGGGTGGATAATAGGCTGATACTAATGATAAACCAGGTGATAAAATAAGCTTGTATTACACATCGAAGAGCAAATTTAGCAGATCCTTAAAACCGTATAAACTGATTGCTTGATATGGCAATCACACTCTACTCTTACTGCTGCCAGCATTACTACTTAGCTATCCCTGTAACAATGAAATAAGAAATTAATTGGAGGGGATAAGTGTTTTAACTCTTTAGCCGTTATTGATACTAAGTATAACGTGGATGTGGGAAATTACGTCTGGTTGGATAATGGGAGTGATTCAGGGTTGGACTACAATTTATTCTTCTTTTATTAGCAGTATATGTATGTTTATAGTGTTATGTTTTGCAGTGTTAAAATTATGCCGGGAAATTTTGAAAAAACCAATATGAAAGGGTTTTGGGCGGTGTCTATAGTGATCTGGAACTAAAACCTGTTTATTTTTCTAATTTCTCTTTTGTGATCCATCTGCGTTCCCATTGAAAATGTATGCGGGTTTTCTTTCTGGGAGCTGGAGGAAAATTTATGGGAATGATGATTTGTAACGAAATTATTTTTGGCAAAGTCGGCCCGGGCAACACCTAAAAAAACTTCAGTATTCCCACCTTGGATTGAGGACCCGACCCGGTGAAGATTGAAGGGGGGACTGTGAAGGATGGAGTCAGGAAAAAGGGGACTCTGAAATTCGTTGAATTTGGACAATGTTGATATTTGCCATCTTCAAGGAAACGAAAAATGTCTGTGTTTGCTGACTTCAGGACCCCTTTGGACAAGACATGGCTGTAAACTGTCTAACTGAAGTTTTGACAATAGTTTCATATTATCTACTTTTTGTGAAGTGAGAACTCCCAAATGTTAAAAAGCTTGGTTTGGGAAATAAAGTGTTTGAGTTTTCTCTGCACCAGATGCTTATTGGTTTAGCAGTTGTTATTGTGTTTTTTTATAGTTTGAACTATTCAAAAAATTTCAAACTCTCTTTAATTAAACCTCAATTTAAAACAAAACCAACTCCCATAAATTTTTTACCCAAACCCCCGTCTATTTCCTTCTTGTTTAACTTTATTATTATTAACCACTATTTTTTTTTTTAACTTTTTAATCAATAAGGGTTTCCCATTTGTCCCAAATTTTATATTTCTTAAAACTTTTTTTTTTTACTTTCAAAAATTTTTTATTTTTTTTAATTTTTTTAATATTACACAATTAATTTCCTTTTTCACAAAAACCCCCAAAACCTAAAAAACCCAAAATATTTCTTAAAGAGTTTATAGGTATTTTTTTTAAAAAATTATTTTTAAAAAAAAACATTTTTAATTTAATATTTTTTTGGGGGGGTTTCCAGGGTATTTTTATTCCCCGTCCCGGGTAATTATAAAACCCCAAAAGTTTTGAAGGCGTTTACTTCTTTTTTTGGAATGATGTGGTAAAAAGTTTGATCTTTTTTTTTTTTCCCGGGTAAAACAACTGCTGGTTATAGAGGTGAAAAGCTTTCCCCCCGTTAGAAGATGAGAGCCCCCTTTAAAAACCGAACGACCCCAAAGGAAAACTAGATACAATGAATACAAGAAACGATTCAATTTTATAACAAGGAAAATGAAAAAATTAAAAAAAAGAAAAAAAAACTCCAATGCCCTCGTCATTCCCCCCCTTAGACTACAAACCCCTTTTTGTTTTTTATAAACACAAAAAAAAAAAATACCCCCCAAAACCCTTTTACCCCCCTCCTCCTGAATTCGCTTCCCCCCTTTCCAATCCCCTTTATGGGTTCATTGGCATCCGTTTTGTTGTAAAATTTATCTACAAGTTCCTTTTAACCCCCCTCGTAATTTGCCCCAATTTAGATACCTCCCCCCAGAACCCCCGTTAAGGTTTTTTTGTTTTTTTTATTAAAACCCTAAATTCCCCCCTTTTTCCCCCTTTTAAATTTCCGGCCCCCCTGATCCCCACTCAGTGCCCCAACAATCAGGCTTCCTCCACTTTCATCGCTTCAAAAGAACTGAAAAAAAATTCTTCAGAGCCCATAACTACCCAATAACCCCACTGCCCCCAACCCCCCCGGGCTTTTCTGCCCCCCTTTGCTTGCCCCTTTTGTAAAATTTAAACTCCGGGGGAGGGTCCCTTTTCCCTCTGTACCAGACATCACTATTGTACTTGTTTGATCTATGTTATGTATGTGACCCCCCTCAAATGTACAGAGCCCTTGACCTAATGGCGCATTAAAATAAAAACAATAATAATATAAAAATCTACACTGTCGCAGAAAGGTGACCAAATGCTCCTTCATATGGTACCATGAGAAGGAAGACCACAAGCTCCTCCACATAGATTTATGAGAAGAAAGACCTTTATTTTGCAACATTTGAAGGACAACCAGGAGCTTCTTCAAAAGGCACCATAAGAAGAATGACCACAAGCTCCTCCATATGGCACCATGAGAAGGATAACCACAAGCTGTTCCATATGGCACCAAGAGAAGAACAACCATGAGCTTCTCCATATAGCACCATAAAAAGAATGACCACAAGCTTCTCCGTATGGCACCATGAGAAGGATAACCACAAGCTCCTCCATATGGCACCAAGAGAAGGATAACCACATCTCTTAATAGATTGTAAGCTCTCATGAGCAGGGCTCTCACACCTTGTGTCTCATTTGTAAGTACTTTTAATGTGTAATGTCTGTACGTTTACCCTTGAATTTGTAAAGTGCTGCGGAATATGCTGGCGCTATATAAATAAAGATTATTATTATTATTATTATCTCCTCCATATGGGCCAAGAGAAAGACAACCATGAGCTTCACCGTATAGCACAATAAAAATATATACCACAAGCTCCTCCATATGGCACCATGAGAAGGATAACTACAAACTCCTCCATATAGCACCATGAGTAAGGTAATCATGAGCTCCTCCATTTGGCACCATAAGAAGGACAGCCACAATCTCCTCCATATAGCACCATGAGATGGAAGACCACAAGTTCCTCCATGTAGATCTATGAGAAGAAAGACCTCTATTTTGCAACATGTGAAGGACAACCACAAGCTCCTCCATATGGCACCATGAGAAGGATAACCAAAAGCTCCTCCATATAGCACCATGAGTAGGATAATCATGTGCTCGTCCATATAGCACCATAAGAAGAATGACCACAAGCTCCTCCATATGACACCATTAGAAGGATAATCACAAGCTCATCCATATGGCACCATGAGTAGGATAATCATGAGCTCGTCCATATAGCATCATAAGAAGAATGAACACAAGCTCATCCATATGGCACCATTAGAAGGATAACCACAAGCTGTTCCATATGGCACCAAGAGAAGGATAGTCATGAGCTTCTCCATATAGCAGCATAAAAAGAATGACCACAAGCTCCTCCATATGGCACCATGAGAAGTATAACTACAAGCTCCTCCATATGGCACAATGAGAAGGATAACCACATCTCCTCCATATGGCACCAAGAGAAAGACAACCATGAACTTCACCATACCACACCATACGAAGATATACCACAAGCTCCTCCATATGGCACTATGAGGAAGGATAACCACAAGCTCCTTCATATGGCACCACGAGAAGGATAACCACAAGCTCTTCCATATGGCACCATGAGTAAGGTAATCATGAGCTCCTCCATTTGGCACCATAAGAAGGACAGCCACAATCTCCACGATATAGCACCATGAGAAGGACGTCCATGAGCTCCTCCATACAGCACCCTGAGATAGAAAGCCAGAAGTTCCTCCATATAGCACAAACTCCTCCATGTAGATCTATGAGAAGAAAGACCTCTATTTTGCACCATTTGAAGGACAACCACAAGCTCCTCCATATGGCACAATTAGAAGGATAACCACAAGCTCATCCATATGGCACCATGAGTAGGATAATCATGAGCTCGTCCATATAGCATCATAAGAAGAATGAACACAAGCTCCTCCATATGGCACCATTAGAAGGATAACCACAAACTGTTCCATATGGCACCACAAGAAGGATAACCACAAGCTGTTCCATATGGCACCAAAAGAAGGATAGTCATGAGCTTCTCCATATAGCAGCATAAAAAGAATGACCACAAGCTCCTCCATATGGCAGCATGAGAAGGATAACTCCAAGCTCCTACATATGACACCATGAGAAGGATAACCACAAGCTCCTCCATATGGCACCAAGAGAAGGACGACCAAGAGCTCCTCCATATATCACCATAAGAAAAAATACCACTAGCTCCTCCATATGGCACCATGAGAAGGATATCACAAGCTCCTCCATTTGGCAACATAAGAAGGACAGCCACAATCTCCTCCATATAGCACCATGAGAAGGACGTCCATGAGCTCCTCTATACAGCACCATGAGATGGAAGACCACAAGTTCCTCCATATGGCACAATGAGAAGGAAGACCACAAGCTCCGCCATGTAGATTTATGAGAAGAAAGACCTCTATTTTGCACCATGTGAAGGATAACCACAAGCTCCTCCATATGTCACCATGAGTAGGATAATCATGAGCTCTTCCATATAGCACCATATGAAGAATGACCACAAGCTCCTCCATATGGCACCATTATGAAGGATAACCACAAGCTGTTCCATATGGCACCAAGAGAAGGGCAACAATGAGCTTCTCCATATAGCATCATAAAAAGAATGACCACAATCTCCTCCATATGGCACCAAGCGTAGGATAACTACATTCTCCTACATACGGCACCAAGAGAAGGACGACCATGAGCTCCTCCATAGATCACCATAAGAAGAATGACCATTAGCTCCTCCATATGGCACCATGAGTAAGATAATCATGAGTTCCTTCATCATGAGAAGGACGGCCACGAGCTCCTCCATACAGCACCATAAGAAGGAAGACCAGAAGCTCCTCCATATAGCACAGTGCGAAAGATAACCACAAGCTTCTACATATAGCATCATGAGAAAGATAACCACTAGCTCCTATATATAGCACCATGAGAAGGATAACCACTAGCTCCTCCATATGACGACACTACAAGGAGGACGACCACAATCTCCTGCATATGGCACCATGATAAGGATGACCAGGAGCTCCTCCATATGGCACCATGAGTAGTAAGATCAAGAGCTCCTCCATAAGGCACAAGAAGTAGGAAGAATAGGAGCTTCTCCGTAAGGCACTATGAGGCACAGACAAGTATAGAGGGAAAAGAAGAAGAAATTGGACCCTGTTATTTGGACTACTACACCCAGCAACTCTCACCCCATAAACACAGAGAGTAGTGGACTCTATAACTGATGAATACAATCTATGCTCCCTGCGAGCAACCGCTTCAGACTGGAATGAGGCTGAAAAGTGAAGATATAAGACCGGACAGTTCTCTGAAGTATAATCGTATTGTAATGAGTGAGCAGGTAGTGGACCCACTGGACCACTGTTGGGCTTTCTAAAAGGGGGCGTGACCAAGCGGCCATCAGGTATCTTCACAAAGCCTTAGATGGTAAGGGTGGCCTATCCTGACGGCCGCCAGGTGCGACCTCACAGCAGTGGTATCTGATCAGACAGGTCAGAAGTGCCAGTGCTAGGCACCAACAGAAATAAGGACAAGAAACAGCAGACTAAGTGTAGAGACCTGCAGGTACAGAACAAAACAGACATAATGGCCAAACAGATGCCAAAGGGGAAGGCCTGACGGAGGCCAAGGTGAAAAGCATAAACAGACAGGACACAACACCAAGAATATGACAGGAAACAGCAGAGACACAAGCAAGGACAATGACTAGGAACTAAGGCATGAACTGTCAAGGCAACAGCAGAAACAGCAGACACCTGGCAATAACTTAGCCACGAGAACATGGCAGGGAAACTCACACAGACTCAGACAGACACAGGACAGCAGACCAACACCCAACAAGAAGGGTCCCACAAGGACAGCAACAACCGACAGGACACAGACACCAACAAGGCACTACATAACACCTCAAGGATCAGGCAGGGAGTGTGGGGAGGAGCAGGCTTATAACCACACAGGTGGAAGGGGATTGGCAGAAGAAGCCCAACCCTGCAGCACACTTTAAGAATAAATGAAAGTATAATGTGGCCGCGCATCCCTATAAGGCAACAAAGAAATAAGAGAGCAGCCACAAGATGGAGAAGCAGCAAGGCTAGCATGGGGAAAAGCTGCAGAGCAACCACAAATGGGTAAGCAGGCAAACACAAGGTAGGTCACAAGTGACCATCAGCACAATGGCCGTGACAGGTATCTTTTCAATGGGGCTTAGTTCTAGCAATACTGCTCTCATCTGTCCTTGGAATGTTATTACCTCAACCATAGTTGAGGATAGCTAAGGGATTAAAGCAGCTGTTCCCCATCGCCTTGTTCATGGTATGTACATCAGCAGCTAGGACAGGAACGTGAAGCCGAGCTCTGATTGAAGGAAATACTAGAAGATTCCATGGTGCTCCTACCTAAACATGGCAATGAGAAGATTGAGCAGAAGGATGTTCGCCAGCAGGAGGTACAAACACATGAGTATGATGGTCAGCCACTCTGGGAACAAAGCCTTGCCATTCCCATCATTGTAGACACACTTGGGCAGGCTCGCATTGGTGCCGTTCTGGGAACATTTTGTTGGGTCAAAGTTCAAACCTGAAAACCAAGTTATAGAAGTTACTCTGTTCTCTGCCAATGGACCTACCTCATCATTCCCATCATCCAGGTCACTTACTGTCCACATCAGATGGAATCTGTCCAAATAGGGTGAGGTACGGACCATAGACCACATTCCGAAAGATCCAGTCCAAGCGTTCTTCATTGGTTGTCAGAATTGCCTGTTTAGCAACTCCATAGGAAACAATCCAAATGGCCAAAAGGAAGAGGAAGAAGAAAATGTCCTTCACCTGTAGAAGAAAACCAGGAGATCACATCCAGGACCCTCATCATCCAACATAGAGATGGTAAAGGACTCACCATCCGGCGGAGAATGATGATCTTCGGCCCCAGAACTTTGCTGATGGTAAAGATATGCATGAAGCGGATGCAGAATATCATGAAGTCCAGAGATAAGAAGACGCGACCCACGTAGACAGTGTCTGTCCGGACCAGTCTAGAAGATGAATGGATCCTCACTGAATCATGGTAGAACTTCCCTAGGTTATCCATTAAGTGCTACAGGCCTGATGGCGTTCATGGTGCCACAATGCATTGGTGACTTACCTGCAGATCAGCCCCACAATGAACAGCAGAAGGGACAACGTGTCCACCTTGTTCCAAAACTCTGCGATGTACTGGACAGCATGGAACTTGAAGCCGCGGTGGTCTGGATCATAAAGTAACTACAAGACAGAGAAATGGCAACCAGAGATTGTGGAGAATGATCACTAAGAGAAAACATGGAGAGCACTGAAGTTATCGGGAGGAAGAGAAGAGCCGGACACCAACATGAGCACACACCTTTCATGAATAAGAAGAAGACCATAGACTACTGGCCAAGTATAAAAGGATATGACCTGACCATCCACTACTGACCAAATGTAGAAGGAAGCCAATTGACCATCCATTACTGACCAAATATAGAAGGATACAGCCTGACCATCCAATACTGACCAAATATAGAAGGACATGGCCTGACACATCAATAACTGCCCAAGTATAGAAGGGCGCGCCGTGACCCTCCATTACTGAACAAAATATAGAAGCACATGGCCTAACCATCCATTACTAGCCAAGTATAGAAGGACACAACTGACCATCCATTACTGACCAAATATAGAAGGAAGCAGCCTGACCATTAATTAGTGCTCAAGTATAGAAGGACACAACCAACCATCGATTACTGATCGAGCATAGAAGGACATGGCCTGACCATCCAATACTGACCAAATATAGAAGGAGGTGGCCTGACCATCAATTACTGACCAAGTTTAGAAGGAAGCGGCCTGACCATCCTTTACTGGCCAAGTATAGAAGTACATGACCTGACCATCCACTGCTAGCCAAGTATAGAAGGGCGGGGCCTGACCCTCCATTACTGAACAAATATAGAAGGACATGGCCTGACCATCCATTACTGACCAAGTATAGAAGGACACAACTGACCATCCATTTGACCAAGTATAGAAGTACATGGCCTGACCATCCATTTGACCAAATATAGAAGGACACAACTGACCATCCATTTGACCAAGTATAGAAGTACATGGCCTGACCATCCATTTGACCAAATATAGAAGGAGGTGGCCTGACCATCCATTACTGGACAAATATAGAAGGAAGCAGCCTGACTGTCCATTACTGACCAAGTATAGAAGGATGTAGCCTGACCATCCATTATTGATCAAGTATACAAGGACACAACTGACCATCCATTACTGACCAAGTACAGAGAAGGAAGTTGTCTGACCACCCATTACAAGCCAGGTATAGAAGGACACAACTGACAATTCATTACCGGTCAAGTATAGAAGAAATCGGCCTGAACATCCATTACTGACCAATTATAGAAGGAACCGGCCTTAACATCAATTACTAACCAAGTATAGAATGACGTGATCTGACCATCCATTACTTGTCAAGTATAGAAGGACACAACTGATCATTTATTACTGGTCAAGTATAGAAGGACCTGGCCTGACCATACATTAGTGGCCAAGTACAGAGAAAGAAGTGGTCTGACCATCCATTACCGGCCAAGTATAGAAGGACACAACTGACCATTCATTACTGGTCAAGTATAGAAGAAAGAAGTCTGACCATTCATTACTAACCAAATATAGACAAACACAACTAAACATCCATTACTGACCAAGTACAGAAGGACATGGCCTGACCATCCATTACAGATCAAGTGTAAAAGGATTTAGTCTGACCATCCATTAGTGGCCAAGTATAGAAGGACATGGCCTGACCATCCATTACTGACCAAGTATAGAAGGATGTGGCCTGACCATCCATTACTGGCCAAGTACAGAAGTACACAAGCGACACTCCAGTACTGATCAAGTATAGAAGAATGTGGCCTGACCATCCACTACAGGCCAAATATAGAAGCAAGCGGCCTGACCATCAAGTACTGAGCAAGTATAGAAGGACACAACTAAACATCCATTACTCATCAAGTATAGAAGAATGTGGCCTGACCATCCATTAGTGACCAAGTATAGAAGGACATGGCCTGACCATCTCTTACTGATAAAGTATAGAAGTACATGGCCTGACCATCCATTACTTGCCAAGTATAGAAGGACACGGCCTGACCATCCATTACTGACCAAGTATTGAAGGATGATGCCTGACCATCCATTACTGACCAAATATAGAAGGATTCAGCCTGACCATCCATTACTGGCCAAGTATAGAAGGATGTAGCCTGACCATCCATTACTGACCAAGTATAGAAGGATATGGTCTGACCATCCACTACTGGCCAAGTATAGAAGGACACGGCCTGACCATCCATTAGTGACCAAGTATTGAAGGATGCAGCCTGACCATCCATTACTGACCAAGTATTGAAGGATGCAGCTTGACCATACATTAATGATCAAGTAAAGAAGGACATGGCCTGAGCTTCCATTAATGGCCAAGTATAGAAGGACATGGCTTGACCGTCCATTACTGACCAAATATAGAAGGATACAGCCTGACCATCCACTACTGACCAAGTATAGAAGGAAGCGGCCTGACCATCCACTACTGACCAAGTATAAAAGGACACAACTGACCATCCATTAATGCACAAGTATAGAAATATGCAGCCTGACCATCCATTACTGACCAATAATAATAATAATAATAATCTTTATTTATATAGCGCCAACAAATTTCGCAGCACTTTACAATGTAGAGGGTATAATTACAGACAAAAATAGACATTACACAGTGAACGCTACTTACAGGTGAGACACAAGGTGTGAGGGCCCTGCTCGCAAGAGCTTACAATCTAAGAGGGTGCCTGGGGGAAACAAAGAGGGAGAAGTGCTAAATTTACAATGGCCCAGCCATGTTTTATAAATATGGGGAGGTTTACATAAAGATTTGGTGAACCTGCCACCATGACTGTACATCTATATACAGATAAGTGCCTGTGAGTGCCCTAGTGTAGGGAGTGACAGGAATGTGTGTGATAGAAGGTGTGGGTTAGCAATTAGTGGTTTTGGTAGGCCTGCCTGAGGAGATGTGTTTTCAGGACACTCTTAAAACTGCGAAGGCTGGGATTGTGCCTGATGGTACGTGGTAGGATGTTCCAGAGAATGGGTGCAGCACGTGCAAAATCTTGAAGACGGGCATGGGAGGTTCGGATGATTGTAGTCTGTAGTTTGATGTCCGTAGCTGAGCGGAGAGAGCGGGCAGGGTGGTAGACAGAGATGAGGGAGGAGATGTATGGGGGTGCAGCACTGTGGAGAGCTTTATGGGTGAAAGTGATGAGTTTATGCTGTATTCTGTGCAAGTATAGAAGGAAGCAGCCCGACAACATGGATACAGAATGATCTGCAGGGACATCCCAGCAGATGACGTCTCATCCTGGTCATCCCAGCCATGTCCCAGGACTCACACTGGAGAAGAGCTTGGACTTGGGAAGAAGGAAGATATGCTTGTGGGACTATTGGCTTCTCCCAGTTTAGAGCTCTTGTCTCATGACCACATCAAGGATATAATTTTGTAGTATCTTATCAGCATCATACCTGCCGCAGCTCCTCACACAAGATGCTGAAGACCCAAGCATACAGCAGATATTCCCTCCAAGATGGAGATGTCTGGAAATCAGTCATCAAGACGTAAGAGAAGAGCCAGAGGAATGCAATGTAGGACACCACGTTGTAATAGAACTTGACTATGGGGGCGTTGAAGAAAGCCAGGAACTTCCAGAGGCAGCTGTAAGGTTTAGGTCTGAGAGAGACAAAAGAGACATGAGCGTCAGGATAAGAATGGAGCTTTCATCACTGTGGGTAGAAAATCCTCAAATCTCTTCACATGATCAAGATAACAACTGTGTGATTGGGATCAGGTTCTACATTTGGCCCCGAGATCTAAATGCTTGGGATGACCTCCTGCCCAGTCCCTACTCCATAAAGCCATCCCCCATATCCACAGGTGCAGACATGTGTGTTAAACGCAGTCATGGACCCTTGGATTGTCAATCTTGTGATAACTCTGGATCAGATTACCCTCTCTCCAAGTACTGCTCCTATATGATGGCCTATAGGTTGCTTCCCCTCACAGCTTTTATATAGGACTTTGTGACATTAGCATGGACCCGTGCATGATGGGGTGAGGACAGGACTGGTGGCCTTTATTTGTCATAGTTATACACTGTCAGGAGTCCCATCACTTCTCCCTCACCCATGGCGATGGTGCCTCTTGTTCATCTCTTCTTGGTGGATTTTGAAGCTCTGGCACTCATTTGTGCTTCCTTCCACCCCACATTGGTTGATCCCTTGTGATTTACTACAAAAGAGAGAAAACATGCTCTGTTACATTGTCCAGTTCATGGGAGGAAGGAACTAGAGTACGTGTGTCAGACATACCTGAAGGTGATGAGGCCACTGTAGATGAGCGGGAACAGCAGCATACATAGAATAATCTGGAAGAAGTGGTTGTCCACCGACAGCTTCCCCCACCAGGTCTTAGTGAGGAATGTCTGCGGAGATGAGGGACAAAACCCGAATGATTACACAGACCATGTTTAAAGACCCTCCACAGATCTCCCACAGCTTCCCCCACCAGGTCTTAGTGAGGAATGTCTGCGGAGATGAGAGACAAAACCCGCATGATGACACAGACCATGTTTACAGACCCTCCTCAGATCTCCCACAGCTTCCCCCACCAGGTCTTATTGTGGAACTTCTGCTGAGAAGAGTGAGAAGACCCCCACAATGATAGTGACCATGGGGACAGACACCCCATAGACCTCCCACATCTATCCCCACCAGGTCTTAGCGAGTATCGTCTGCAGAGAAGAAAGGTAAGACTCCCCATGATGACATGGACCATGTGTACAGACCCCCACAGACCTCCCACAGCTCCTCCACCACATCTTAGTGAGGAACCTCTGACCAAAAGAGGGATAAGAACCACATGGTGATTAGGACCATGTGTACAGACCCCCACAACTTCCCCCACCAGGTCTTAGTGATTATGCAACCTGTGAAGCTCTCGTGACCTCCATGCCCACGCGAGGTAAAGGGCTCGTCTCACTATAAGGATCGCTGCTTTTTATGTTAACGATCTCGCAAAAACAAGTCACTTTGAGATATCCCCTCTTGTATGGGCTGCATCAGCTCCTCAGGATGCTATGGCTACAGACCTGTTCGATCTCTCCTGATAGGCTGCCATTACCGGTTGCTATAGCTACAGACCTACTCGATCTCTCCTGATAGGCTGCCAGCACTGGTCGCTATAGCTATAGACCTGTTTGATCTCTCCTGATAGGCTGCCAGCACCGGTCGCTATAGCTACAGACCTGTGTGATCTCCCCTGACAGGCTGCCAGCACTGGTTGCTATAGCTACAGACCTGGCTTCTACTGCAGCCTAGAAGAAGCCAGTAAACACGCCCCTGAATTCAAAGTGAAACCAAGAAAACAAGACGAATCAATGTAGTGAGACAACCCCTTTAAGGCAGTGCTGGGAAATAATGGCAACCACACAAAATATCGACACAATGGGCACAATTTGTCCATTGTCACTTAGGGGTGCACTTACTTTTGTTGTCACTTAGGGATGTCCTCACTTTTGTGTTCACTTAGGGGTGTCCTCACTTTTGTAGTCACTTAGGGGTGTCCTCCCTTTTGTGGTCTCTTAGGGGTGTCCTCACTTTTGTCCCCATAGACATTGATACTGTGAGTTCTTCCCTGTGATACAAGCCGGGCACTGACTACTTTACATTATAGTTGCCAACTTTTGAAACTGAAAAAGCAGGAGATTGTAGAGGGTGGCGCATGCCGCAGCAAAAATTTTCATGGACACGCCCATTTTGCCGGTGTGCCACGCCCCTTCAAAAAACCACACCCACTCCACCTAACGGCATAACGGCTTTGGAAGAAAGCCAGGTAGATGCCCTTATAGCCAGGTAGTAGCCCCCCCATAACCAGGTAGTGCCCCTTACAGGCAGGTAGATGCCCCCTTGTAGCCAAGTAGATGCCCCCTTGTAGCCAGGTAGTTGCCCCCTTGTAGCCAGGTAGATGCCCCCTCTGTAGTCAGGTAGATGCCTCCTCTGGAGCCAGGTAGATGCCCCCTCTGTGGGCAGGTAGAGCCCGCTCTGTAGCCAGGTAGAGCCAAATTTGTAGCCAGGTAGATGCCCCCCTTTGTTAGCCGGGTAGATGCCTCCTTTGTTAGCCAGGTAGATGCCCCCATTGTTGCCAGGTAGATGCCTCCTTTGTTGCCAGGTGGATGCCCTCTTTGTTAGCCAGGTAGTGCCCCCATTGTTAGCCTGGTAGTGCCCACATTGTAGCCAGGTAGTGCCCCCCCATTGTAGCCAGGTAGTACCCCCCCATTGTAGCCAGGTAGTGCCCCCCCATTGTAGCCAGGTAGACCCCCCATTGTATCCAGTTAGTGCACCCTCTGTTGCCAGGTAGACCCCCCCCCCCATTGTAGCCAGGTAGTGTCCCCTCTGTTGCCAGGTAGATGTCCCCTCTGTTGCCAGGTAGACCCCCCATTGTAGCCAGGTAGTGCCCCCTCTGTTGCCAGGTAGTGCCACCTCTGTTGCCAGGTAGTGCCCCCCATTGTAGTCAGGTAGTGCCCCCTCTGTTGCCAGGTAGACTCCCCCCCCCATTGTAGCCAGGTAGTGCCCCCTCTGTTGCCAGGTAGACCCCCCCCATTGTAGCCAGGTAGTGCCCCCTCTGTTGCCAGGTAGATCCCCCCATTGTAGCCAGGTAGATGCCCCCTCTGTAGCCAGGTAGATGCCCCCTTGTAGCCAGGTAGATGCCTCCTCTGTAGCCAGGTAGATGCCCCCTCTGTAGCCAGGTAGATGCCCGCTCTGTAGCCAGGTAGAGCCCGCTCTGTAGCCAGGTAGAGCCAAATTTGTAGCCAGGTAGATGCCCCCCTTTGTTCGCCAGGTAGATGCCCCCTTTGTTAGCCGGGTAGATACCTCCTTTGTTGCCAGGTAGATGCCCTCTTTGTTGCCAGGTAGTGCCCCCATTGTTAGCCAGGTAGATGTCCCCCATTTTTAGCCAGGTAGATGCCCCCATTGTTAGCCAGGTAGATGCCCCCATTGTTAGCCAGTAGTGCCCCCATGTAGCCAGGTAGTGCCCCCCCATTGTAGCCAGGTAGTGCCCCCTCTGTTTCCAGGTAGACCCCCCATTGTAGCCAGTTAGTGCCCCCTCTGTTGCCAGGTAGTGCCCCCTCTGTTGCCAGGTAGTGCCCCCCATTGTAGCCAGGTAGTGCCCCCCCCATTGTAGCCAGGTAGATGCCCCCTCTGTTGCCAGGTAGTGCCGCCTCTGTTGCCAGGTAGTGCCCCCCCATTGTAGCCAGGTAGTGCCCCCCTCTGTTGCCAGGTAGACCCCCCATTGTAGCCAGTTAGTGCCCCCTCTGTTGCCAGGTAGAACCCCCCCCCCCATTGTAGCCAGGTAGATGCCCCCTTTGTTGCCAGGTAGATGCCCCCATCTGTTGCCAGTAGACCCCCCATTGTAGCCAGGTAGTGCCCCCTCTGTTGCCAGGTAGTGCCGCCTCTGTTTGCCAGGTAGTGCCCCCCCATTGTAGTCAGGTAGTGCCCCATCTGTTGCCAGGCAGACCCCCCCCATTGTAGTCAGGTAGTGCCCCCTCTGTTGCCAGGTAGAACCCCCGCCCATTGTAGCCAGGTAGTGCCCCCTCTGTTGCCAGGTAGTGCCCCTCTGTTGCCAGGTAGTGCCCCCCATTGTTGTCAGGTAGTGCCCCCTCTGTTGCCAGGTAGACCCCCGCCCATTGTAGCCAGGTAGTGCCCCCTCTGTTGCCAGGTAGACCCCCCACCCATTGTAGCCAGGTAGAGCCCCCCTATAACTAATAAAAATAAAATAATAAAGCCACTTACCTCACCAGGCTCCCGCAGCCCCGGACCTCTCCCGGCCGACTGAGTAGTCTCAGCGTCGCAGGGGCGTGAGTGCAGCCGCGCGGCACGTCCCCCTGCGCCGCTGATCTGACTGTACCGCGCACACCGGCGCTGTACAAACAGGGGGAGAAGGGAGGAGGGAGCGATCCATCCTGCCTCCTCCCTGCACAGTGACATGCACCGGACGGGTGAGCGGCCGCTGCAGCCGCTTCACCCGCCTGTAGCGCGGCCCGGCGGCGCCAAGTAAGCGCCCCCAGCCCCTACTTTGGACGCCGCGGCGGGAGGAATGCCAACTCTGCCGGGAGGGCGGGTGGACCCCCGCCAAAGCCGGGAGAGTTGGCATGTATGCTTTACATTGTATCACTTAGGGGTGTCTTCACTGTTGCAGTCTCTTAGGGGTGTCCTCACTTTTGTGGTCCCTTAGGCGTGTCCTCACTTTTGTCCCCATAGACATTGATGCTGTGAGTACTTCCCCGTGATACAACCGGGCACTGACTACTTTACATTGTAAACACTTAGGGGGGGGGGGGGGGGGTCCTCACTTTTGCGGCCACTTAGGGGTGTCCTCACTTTTGTGGTCACTTAAGGTTTCCTCCCAAATTTTTGGGGGCACTTAGGGGTGTCCTCAAATTTTGGGTTCTTTTTAGGGGTTGTTCCTCACTTTTGTCTCCATAGACACTGATGCTGCGAGTTCTTCCTGTGGGTACAGCCGAGCCCCTGAACTACTTTACATTGTATCACTTAGGGGTGTCCTGACTTCTGGGAGATGCTGTATATAATGTGAGGGGTGCACTGACTTCTGTATATAATGTGAGGGGTGTCCTGACTTCTGTATATAATGTGAGGGGTGTCCTGACCCTTTTGGAGATAGCTGTATAGAATTTTGGGGGTGTTACTGACTTCTGTATATAATGTGAGGGGTGTCCTTACTTCTAGGAGTTGCTTTTTATATAATGTGAGGGTGTCCCGACTTCTGTGTATAATGGGACTGTCCTGACTTCTGGGGATACTGTATATAATGTGAGGGGTTTTCCTGACTTCGTATATAATGTGGGGTGTCCTGACTTCTGGGATGCTGAATATAATGGGAGGGGTGTCCTGACTTCTGTATATAATGGAGGGGTGTCCTGCTTCTGTTTTTTTTGTGGGGGGTGTCCTGACTTCTGTATAAATTGAGGGTGTTGCTTTGGGAGATGTGTATATAATGTGAGGGTGTCCTGATTCTGGGAGAGTGTATAAAAATGTGGGGGGGGCCCTGATTTCTGGGAGTTTGTAAAAATGTGAGGGGTGTCCTATTCTAGGAGATGCTGATATAATGTGGGGGGGTGTCCAGACTTCTGTTATAATGTGAGGTGTGCACTGACTTCGGGGAGATGCGTAATAATGTAGGGGGTTTTTAATTTCTGGAAGATGCTGTTTTAATGTGAGGGTGTAGACTTCTGGGGATGCTGATAAATGTAGGGGTGCCCCTGCTTCTGTATAAAATGTGGGTGTGCACTGATTTTCTGGGAGATGTTGTTAAAAATGTGAGGGGTGCCCTGATTCTTGGAGATAAGTATAAAATGTGAGGGGTGTCTTGACTTCGTTTAATGTGAGGGGAGTCCTGACTTCGTATAAAGTAGGGGTGTCCTAATTTTTGAGAGATACTGTTAAATGGGGGTGTCCTAAACTTCTGTATAAAAAGTGAGGGGTTCCTAATTCTGGGAGCATAAAAATTGTGGGGGGTTTGTCTGACTTTGGAGATGCATATATAATGGGGGGGGTGTCCTGACTTTGGGGATGTGATATAATGTGAGGGGTGCCCTGTTCTGGGAGATGCTGTATAAATGTGGGGTGCCGACTTCTGGAGATACTGATAATGGGAGGGGTTTGTCCTGATTTGTATATAATGTGGGGGGTGTCCTGACTTCTGGGGATGATATAAAAATGTGGGGGGTGTCCTGACTTCGGGGATGCTTTTTTAAAATGTGGGGGGGTTTTCCTGACTTCGGGAGATGCTATATAAAATGGAGGGGTGTCCGACTTCTGGAGAGGCTGTATATAATGTGAAGGGTGTCCTGACTTTGGGAGACTGTATATAATGTGAGGGGTGTCCTGACTTTCTGTATATAAGGAGGGGTGTCCTGATTCTGGGAGATGCTGTATATATGTGGGGGTGTCCGACTTCTGGGAGATGCTGTATATAATATGAGGGGTGTCCGTTTGGGAGATGCTGTATAAAAAGTAAAGGGGGGTGCCCTGATTTGGGAGATGCTGTATTAAGTGGGGGGTTGTTCTGACTTCGGGGAGATGCTATTATAATGGAGGGTGTCCTGATTCTGAGAGTGCGTAATAATGTGAGGGGTGTCCTGAAATCTGGGGGATGCGTTTTAATGAGAGGGGTTCCCCTGAAACTTCTGGGGATCGTATATAAGGGAAAGGGGTCCTATTTCTGGAATGTTTTATAAAATGTGGGGGTGCCCTGACTTTGTTTAAGAAGGGGTGCCCTGACTTTGGGAATGGTTAAAATGGTGGGGGTGTCCTGACTTTGGGAGAGCGTATTTAATGTGGGGGTGTCCTGACTTCTGGGAGATGTGTATATAATGTAAAGGGTGCCCCCTGCTTCGTGAGATGCGTAATAATGGGGGGGTGCCCTGATTTGGGAGATGCTCATATAATGTGAGGGGTGCCCTGATTCTAGGAATCTGTATTTAATGGGGGGGTGCCCTGACCGAGAGATACTGTATATAATGTGAGGGTTTTGTCCTGACTTCGGGAAGCTGTATATAATGTGAGGGGTGCACTGATTTCCCTGTATATTTGATACATGCCAATTCCGTTTTTGGCGGGGGGGTCCCGCATTTGGGGCCCCTCCCCCCCCGGGGGATTTGGGATTCTCCCGCCGCCTGAGGGGGGGGGTTTTTTAAATTACCGGGGCAAGAGTAGCGTGGTGCGCACTTTGCCCCCGGACCGCTCTACAGGGGGTGAAGCCCCGCAGCAGCCGCTCACCCGCCCGGAGTCTCACTGTGCGGGAGGGGGGCGGGAGGGATCGCCCCTCCTCCCTCCCCCCCCTGATGCCCGGCGCCGTGTGTGCCCCGTACAACAGGTCAGGGGACGGGGGAGTAAACCGCGGCTGCAGGGGGTGACCGGCGGCTGCTCCACTTCCCCTGCGCCGTGAGGAGGGGCGGGCAGGAGCGGCGCGTGCAGGAGTGGTTTTGGGAAGTGGATTTTTTTATTTTTTTTTTATAAGTTTTGGGGGGCCCACCTGGCTAAACAGAGAGGGCAACACCTGGGAACAATGGGGGATCACCCGGGGAACAAAGGGGGCAATCCTTTGGGAACAATGGGGGCATACCTGGCAACAATGGGGGCAACTACCTGGGAACAAAGGGGGGTCACCTGGCAAAAATGGGGGCATACCTGGCAACAAAGGGGGCACTACCTGGCTAACAGATGGGGGGGACTCCGGTAAAAGATGGGGGGACTACCTGGCTAACGTTTGGGGGGACTACCCGGCACAGAGGGGAATCACTGGGAAACAGATGGGGGCATACCTGGCAAAAAGATGGGGGCATACCCGGGTAAAGAGGGGGCATCTACCCGGTAAAGAGGGGAATTACCGGCTAACAAGGGGGAATTACCGGAAACAATGGGGCATAAAATGGAACAATGGGGGCACTACCTGGCAACAATGGGGGCACCCCCTAGCAAACAATGGGGGCATACCTGGGTAACAGATGGGGGCACTACCGGGGTAACGAGGGGAAATCTACCCGGCAACGAGGGGGACATTACCTGGGAAACGATGGGGCACTACCTGGCTAACAGATGGGGGCACTACCTGGTTACGAGGGGCATCTCCGGCTAACAGGGGGGGGAAATTACCCGGCTAACAGAGGGGCATCTACCCCGGCAAACAATGGGGATACCTGGCAACATGGGGGCACTACCCGGCAACATGGGGGCACCCCCTAGCAAACAATGGGGGCACTACCCGGTAACAGATGGGGGACTACCCCGGGGAAAGAGGGCATTACCTGGGGTAAAAGAGGGGGGGCATCTACGGCAACAGGGGGAAAATTTCCTGGGCAAAAAAAATGGGACATACCCGGCAACCAATGGGGGCCTACCTGGGGGAACAATGGGGGATACCTGGCTAAAAGATGGGGGCACTCCCGGCTAACACTGGGGGTCTACCCGGGGTAACAGTGGGGGACTACCTGGTAACAAAGGGGGAAACCCACCCGGCTAACAATGGGGGCACCTACCTGGCTAAAAAATGGGGGCACCTTCCTGGCTTTCAAAGGGGGGGGACCTACCGGCTAACAAATGGGGCATCACCCGGCTACAATTTGGCTCTAACCCGGTACAGAGGGGGTCTATTGGCCAATGGGGGACTACCGCCTGTAAGGGGGACTACTGGTTATGGGGGGGGGTTACCTGGCTATAAGGGACTACCTGGGTTTCTTCCAAAGCTTAAAGCGTTAGGTGGAGTGGGTGTGGCTTTTATTTGAAAAAAAGGGGGGTGGGATAAAGACAAGATGGGGGTGTCCCTGCAAATTCTCCCGCTTTTTTATTTTCAAAGTTGGGAAATATGAGATAATGTTATAATGGAGGGGGTCCTGACTTCTGGGAGTTGTCTACAATGTGAGGGGTGTCCCTGAGTTTGGGAGATGCTGTATTTAAGGGGGGGGGTTGAGATTTTGGGAGATAAGTAATTTTAAAATGTGAGGGGTGTCCTGACTTCTGGGAGATGCTGTATATAATGGGAGGGGTGGACTGTTTGTTCTCACCTGGTCACACCTGTGCTTGCAGTAGGTGGAGCTTGCAGTCAGAGCTCGGTCTCTCACCTTGGGGGTAGCACACATTCTCCTCTGCAGGGGGAGGCAGCACAAGCACCCGGGCCCCCTGGGACGGTCAGCGGGGTCGGGAGTCATAGCTACTGGCCTGACGAAGAGTTAATGCTGGAGAAGGAGAGCACGGCAGAGGAAAGAGCGACCCTGCAGTGGAGTGAGGATCAGTGAGTGCGGGGGATGGGGAGCATAGAGAGGGGCAGCCTTTTCCTGCAGATCGTGCACCCCCCCCCCCCCCCCTGCTCTTCATGTGAAGTCAGATGTCAGGGGGGGTGGGAGAGATGAGCCTGTGTCTATGCTAATGAAGCCCAGTGATGTTACAGCCCAGGGCAGCAGGAGCAGGGAGAGATGAGCCTGTGTCTATGCTAATGAAGCCCAGTGATGTTACAGCCTGGGCAGCAGGAGCAGGGAGAGATGAGCCTGTGTCTATGCTAATGAAGCCCAGTGATGTTACAGCTGGGGCAGCAGGAGTGGGGAGAGATGAGCCTGTGTCTATGCTAATGAAGCCCAGTGATGTTACAGCCCAGGGCAGCAGGAGCAGGGAGAGATGAGCCTGTGTCTATGCTAATGAAGCCCAGTGATGTTACAGCCCAGGGCAGCAGGAGTGGGGAGAGATGAGCCTGTGTCTATGCTAATGAAGCCCAGTGATGTTACAGCCAGGGCAGCAGGAGCAGGGAGAGATGAGCCTGTGTCTATGCTAATGAAGCCCAGTGATGTTACAGCCAGGGCAGCAGGAGCAGGGAGAGATGAGCCTGTGTCTATGCTAATGAAGCCCAGTGATGTTACAGCCCAGGGCAGCAGGAGTGGGGAGAGATGAGCCTGTGTCTATGCTAATGAAGCCCAGTGATGTTACAGCCTGGGCAGCAGGAGCGGGGAGAGATGAGCCTGTGTCTATGCTAATGAAGCCCAGTGATGTTACAGCCAAGGGTCATAAAGGAGTGTGGAGAGTTGAGCCTGTGTCTATGCTAATGAATGCCCGAGAGATTTACAGCCTGGGCAGCAGAGCGTGGAGAGAAAGAGTCCGTGGTTCTATGCTAAGGAAGCCCCGTGTGATGTTACAGCCCAGGGCATCAGGAGCAGGGAGAGATGAGCCAGGTGTCTATGCATGAAGCCCAGGTGATGTTACAGCCTAAGGGGGCAGAGGAGTCATGGAAGTAGAATAGGCCTGTGTAAATGCCTAATGAAAGCCCAGTGACAGTTTTACAGCCAGGGTCAGCAGGAGCGGTGTAAGATGAGCCTGTGTCTTTGCTAATGCATCCCAGTGATGTTACAGCCAGGTGCAGCAGGATGGGGAGAGATGAGTCCTGAGTCTATGCTAATTGAAGCCCAGTGATGTTTACAGCCTGGGCACAGGAGCAGAGAGAGATGAGCCAGTTGTCTATGTCTAATGAAGCCCAGAGATTTTACACCAGGGCACAGGAAGCGGGGAGAGATGAGCCTGTGTCTATGCAATGAAGCCCAGTGATGTTACAGGCTGGGGCAGCAGGACAGGGAGAGATGAGCCTGTGTTTTATGCAAATGAATCCCAATATGTTATCAGCCAGGGCAGCAGAAGCATGGAGAGTGAGCCTGTGTCTATGCAATGAAGCCCAGTGATGTTACAGCCAGGGAAGCGAGGGAGCAGGGAGATGATGAGTCCAGTGGTCTATGCTAATGAATGCCCAGTGATTTTTACAGACTGGTCAGCAGGACAGGGAGAGATGAGCCGTTGTCTTATGGCTAAAGAAGCCCAGTGATGTAACAGCCGCAGGGCAAGCAAGAGTGGAGAGATGAGCCTGTGTCTATGCGCTAATGAAATCCAGAGATGTTACAGCCATGGCATCAAGAGTTGGGGGAGAGATGAACCTGTGAGTCATAGGCTGAATGAATCCCAGGATGTTACAGCCAGGGCAACAGGAGCAGGATATATGAGCCTGTTTCTATGCTAAATAAGCCCAGTGAAGATACATCCCAGGGCAGCAAGAAGCAGGGAGGAGATGAGCCTGTGTCTATGCTAATGGAAGCCCAGTAATGTATACAGCCCAGGGCAGCAGGATCAGGAGAGATGGAGCCCTGTGTGGGGATCTATCCTAAATGAGCCCAGTGCTGTACAGCCAGGCAAGCAGTAGTGTGGATGATGAGCCTGTGGTCTATACTAGTTGAAGCCCAGTGATGTTACAGCCCAGGGAAGCAGGAGCAGGGAGAGATGAGCCTGTGTCTATGCTAATGAAGCCCAGTGATGATACAGCCTGGGGCAGCAGGAGCAGAGAGAGATGAGCCTGTGTCCTATGCTAATGAAGCCCAGTGGATGGTTACAGTCCATGGCAGCAGAGTGGGGAAAGGAGATGATCTGTGTTTTGCTAATGAAGCCCAGTAAGTTCCAACCAGTGTGGAGCAGGAGCTGGGATAGAAGTGAAGCCAGTGTCTATGCAAAATGAAGCCAGAGATGTTACAGCCCAGGGGCAGCAGGATCTTGAGAGATGATAGCCTGTGTCTTATGCTAATGAAGCCCAGTTGATGTTTAAAGCCAGGCAGCAGTAAT
The DNA here is from genome assembly GCA_025379985.1 of Phyllomedusa bahiana. Taxonomy (NCBI): domain Eukaryota; kingdom Metazoa; phylum Chordata; class Amphibia; order Anura; family Hylidae; genus Phyllomedusa; species Phyllomedusa bahiana. Next base: position 114,255 of record JAODAL010004981.1, read on the forward strand.
GGCCTGGAGAGGGAGAGCCTGTTTCTATTCTAATGAAGCCAGTCTGATTGTTTACAGCCCCAAAGGGGTGGCAGTCAGGAGCAGGGAGACAAGGATGAGCCTGTGTCTATGCTAAAGAAGCCCATTAGATGTTAGCAAGCCCAGCAGCAGGAGAGCAGGGAGAGGTATGAGCTGTTCTAGGGCCTAGAGTGGAAGCCCAGTGATGTGTCCAGGGCCCAGTGTCAGCATGAGCAGGGAGAGATGATCCTGTGTCTATGCTAATGAAGGCCAGTGATGTTTTACAGCCTGGTCAGCAAGGAGTAGGGAGAGAATGAGCCTGAGTCTATGCTAAGATGAGAAGCCCAGTGATGTTTCAGGCCCATGTCAAAGCATGGAGTTGGTGGAGATGAGATAGCCTTGTGTTCTATGCTAATGAAGCCCTAGAGATATGTATAAACAGCCCAGGGCATGCAGGAGCAGGGAGAGGTGAGCCTGGTGTCTATGCTAATGTAAGTCTCGAGTTGATTTTACAGGCGCGTGGCAGGCAAGAGCAGGGATAGATGAGCCAGTTTCCTATGCTAAATTAATCCCAGGTGATGATGTACAGCCCAGGGCAGCAAGTATTGTGGTGGAGAGATGAGCCTTGTTGTCCTATGCAATGAAGCCCAGTTGATGTTAGCAGCCACAGGGAAGCAAGGAGTGGTGAGAGAGTTATGGCTGTGACCAATTGCTAATGAAGCCCAGTGATGTTACAGCCATGGGCAGCAGGAAGCTGGAGAGGTGGAGCCTGTGACCTAAGCTAATGAAGCCCAGGTGATGTTACATCCCAGGGCAGCAGGACAGGAGAGATGAGGCCTGTGTCTATGCTAAATTGAAGCCCAGGAGTGTTATACAGCCCAGGCAGCAGTACAGGGTGAGATGTAGCCTGTGTCCTATCTAATGAAGCCCAGTGATTTTACGCCCAGTCACAGGAGCAGGAGAGATGATCCTGTGTCCTATGCTTAATTAAGCCCCATGTGATGATCCAGCCCTGGGCAGGCAGGAGCAGGGGAGATGAGCCTGTGGTCTATGCTAATGAAGCCCATGATGTTACAGCCCAGGGCAGCAGGAGTGGGGAGAGAAGAGCCTGTGTCTATGCTAATTAAGCCCATGATGTTACAGCCCAGGGCAGCAGGATCAGGTATAGGTGAGCCTGGTGTCTATGCTATTGAAAGCCAGAGATGATAACAAGCAATTGCATGCAGGATATGGGGAGAGTAAGACCTGTTAGTCTATTGCTCATCTTTTAAAGGTATCCATTTTGGATAGTACAGCCCGGGGCACAGGAGCAGGGGAGAGATTGAGTCCTGAGGTCTATGGCAAGTGAAGCCCAAGTGATATTAGCAAGCGCCAGAGTGAATCAGTAGTTGGGGGATATGAGCTGAGCCCAGTGTCAATGCTAATGAAGCCCATGTGATAGTTACAGCCAGGGAAAGCAGGAGTAGGGGAGAGATGAGCTGAGTCTAAGCTAATGAAGCCCAGTGATGTTATACAGCCTGGGCAGCAGGAGCGGGAGAATGAGCCGTGTGTCAATGCTAGATGAAAGGCCCAGTGATGTTACAGAGCCTGGGCAGCAGGAGCTGGAGAGATGAGCCTGTGATCAAATGCAAAAGGAAGGCCCAGATGATGTTATACAGCCTGGTCAGACATGGAGTGAGGAGAATGAGCCCTGTTGTAACTATGCGTAAGAAAGCCCAGAGATGTTAACGCCGCCTACGGGCAGCAGGAGCAGGGAGAGATGAGCCTGGTGTCCATATGCTAATGTAAGCCCAGTGAAGTTACAGCCTGGGCATGCAGGAGAGGGGGAGTAGATGAGCCTTGTGTCTAATGCTAATGAATCGCCATTGGATGTATTACAGTGCCTAGGTGCAGCAGGAGCAGGGAGAGATGAGCAATGTGGTCTCATGGCTAATGAAGGCCCCATGATGTTACATCCCAGGGCAAGCAGAGCATGGAGGTGATGAAAGCCTGTTTGCTATGTGCTAAATTAAGGCCCGAGTGATTGTTACGCAGCCCATTGAGACAGCAGGACGCAGGGGAGAATATGAGCCTGGTGTCCTAATAGATGATAATGGAAGGCCCATTGATGTTACTAGCCAGTGGAATGTCAGGAGCAGGGATAGAGAGCCTGTTCTAGCTAATGAATCCCAGTTATGTTCTTTACAAGAAACCAGGGCAAAGCAGAGTGGGGAGAGATGAGACCTGTGACACCATATGCTAATGAAGCCCAGTGATGTTACAGACCAAGGGCAGCAGGAGTGGGGAGAGAAGAGCTGTGTCTAATGCTTAATGTAAGCCCAGTGATGTTTACACAGCCTGGGCAGCAGGAGCAAGAGAGAGAATGACCTGTGTCTATAGCTAAGAAGTCCTCAGTTATGTTACAGCCAGGGCAGCAGGAGCGGGGGAGGAGATGAGCCTTTGTTTATGCAAATGAAGCCCAGTGATGTTACAGCCTGGGCAGCAGGAGCAGTGTGAGATGAGCCTGTGTCTATGCTAATGAAGCACAGAGATGTTTACAGCAGGGGCAGCAGGACGAGGAGAGATGAAGCCTGTGTTTATAAAATGAAGCCCAGTATGTTACAGCCGAGGGAAGCAGGTAGCAGGGAAGAATGAGCCCTTTGTCTATGCTAATGAAGCCCAGATGAAATTACAGCCATGGAAGCAGGAAGGCAGGAGAGATTGTGAGCCGATGTGGCTATGCTAATTAATCGCCGTGATGTTACAGTCGCAGGGCAGCAAGAGTGGGGAGGAGATGAACCGTGTGTCTATGCTAATGAAAGCCCAGTGATGTTACAGCCAAGGGCCAGCATGAGTTGGGGAGAGATGATCCTGTGTCTATGCTAATGATGTCCCAGTGATGTTACAGCCTGTGCAGCAGGAGCGGGGAGAGATGAGCCTGTGTCTATGCTAATGAAGCCCCGTGATGTTACAGCCCAGTGCGCAGGAGCTGGAGATAGTGAGCCTTGTGTCTATAGGCTAAAGAAGCCCATTGATGTTAGCAGCCAGGGCAGGCAGGAGCCAGGGAGAGATGAGCCTGTGGTTATATGCTGAATGCAGCCCAGTGATGTTACAGCCAGGGCAGCAGTGTATCGGGAGATATGAGCCTGTGTCCTATGCTAAGAAGCCCAGTGATGTTACAGCCTGGGCAGCAGGAGTGGGGAGAGATGAGCCTGTGTCTATGCTAATGAAGCCCAGTGATGTTACAGCCTGGGGCTAGCAGTGAGCTACGCAAAGAGATGAGCCTGTGGTCTTTGCTAATGAAGCCCAGTGAAGTTTACAGCCAGGGCAGTCAGGAAGCGGGGAGATATGTAGCCTGTGTCTAGCTAATGAAGCCCAGTGATGTTACAGCTGGGGCAGCAGGAGCAGGGAGAAGATGAGCTGTGTTTATGCAAAGAAGCCCAGTGATTGTTACAGCCAGGGAAGCAGAAGGCAGGGGAGATGCCTGTGTCTATGCTAATGAAGCCCATTGATGTTACAGCCTTTGACGGAAGCAGGAGCAGGGAGAGATGAGCCTTGTCTATGCTAAAGAAGCCCATGATGTTACAGCCTGGAGCATCAGGAGGTTCAGGAAGAAGATCCTGGTGTCTATGCTAATGAAGCCCAGTGATGTTACAGCCCAGGGCAGCAAGAGTGGGGAGAATGAGCCTGAGTCTATGCTAAAGAATCTCTGATGTTACACCAGGGCAGCAAGAGTGGAGAGATAACCTGTGCCTATGTCTAATTAAGCCCAGTGATGTTACAGCCAGGCAGCAGGAGCAGGGAGAGTATGAGCCTGTGTCTATGCTAATGAAGCCCAGTGGGATTTTACAGCCCAGGGCAGCTGGAGCAGGGAGAGATGAGTCCTGTGTCAATGCTAATGAAGCCCAGTAATGTATACAGCCCAGGGCAGCAGGAGCAGGGATAGATGAGCCGTTTGTCTAAGCTAATGAAGCCCAGTGGTTGTTACAGCGAGGCAGCAGAGTGGGTAGAGATGAGCCTGTGTCATATACTGAATGAAGCCCAGTGATGTTACAGCCCAGGCAGCAGGAGCATGGAGAAGATAGACCTGTGTCCTATGCTAAAATGAAGCCCAGTGATGATACAGCCTGGGGCAGCAGGAGCAGAGAGAGATGAGCCTGTTGTCCTATGCTAATGAAGCCCAGTGATGTTTACATCCCGGGCATCAGGAGTGGGGAATTATGGTGAGTCAGTTGTCTATGCAAATGAAGCGCCAGTGATGTTTACTACAGGCAGCAGAGGACCTGGATAGATGAGCCTGTGTCTAAGCTAATGTAAGCCCAGAGATGATACAGCCCAGGGCAGCAGGAGCTTGGATAGAAGAGCCTGTTTAGCTAATGTCAAAAGAAGCCCAGGTTATGTTACAGCCAGTGCAGCGAGGCAGCTGGAGAGGTGAGCCATTGTGACCTATGGCTAATGAAGCCCAGTTGATGATAACAGCCCCAGGGCAGCAGGAGCAGTGGAGAGATGAGCCTGTAGTCTATGCTAATGAAGGCCCAGTTGAAGTTACAGCCCAGCAGCAGGAGCAGTGGAGAGATGAAGCCTTTGTCTAAAGCTAATGGAAGCCCATGATGGATACCAGCCCAGGGCGCAGGAGCAGGGAGAGATGAGCCTGGTGGTTCTAATGCTAATGAACCCAGTGATGTTACAGCCTGGGCAGCAGGAGCAGGGAGAGATGAGCCTGTGTCTATGCTAATGAAGCCCAGTGATGTTACAGCCCAGGGCAGCAGGGGGGGTGGGAGTGGGGAGAGATTGATCCCCAGTGCTATGCTAATGAAAGCCCAGTGAATTGTTACAGCCCAGGGCAGCAGGAGCAGGGAGAGGTGAGCCTGTGTCTATGCTAATGAAGTCCAGTGATGTGGTTACAGCTTGGGCAAGCATGGAGCATGGAGAGAGTGAGCCTGGATGCTATGCCTAATGAAGCCGCAGTGATGTTACAGCCCAGTGTCAGCAGAGTGGTGAGAGATGAGCCCTGTGTCCTAGGCTAATGAAGCCCATGATGTTACACGGGCCCAGGGAAAGCAGGAGTGGGAGAGGGAAAAATAGCCTGTGTCCAATGCTAATGAAGTCCAGTGATGTTACAGCCTGGGCAGCAGGAGCTGGAGAGGTGAGCCTGTGTCTATGCTAAAGAAGCCCAGTGATGTTTACAGCCCATGGCACAGGAGCAGGGGAGGTGAGCCTGTTCTATGCTAAAGAAGTCCAGTGAGTGTTACAGCCCGGGCAGCAGGAGCATGGGAGATAAGCCAGTGTCTATGGCTAATGAAGCCCAGTTGAGTTACAGCCTGGGCAGCAGAGCAGGGGAAGAGATGAGCCTGATGTCTATGCGTACATGAAGCCCAGGTGATGTTACAGGTGCCCAGAGCAGCAGGAGTGGGGTAGAGATTGATCCTGTGTCCTATGCTAAGGAAGCCCAGTGATTGTTACAGCCCAGGGCAGCAGAGCAGGTGGAAGAGGGTGAGCCTGTGTCCTATACAATGTAAGCCCAGTGATGTTACAGGCAAAGGGAGCAGGAGTGGTTAGAGATGAGCCTGTGTCTATGCAATGAAGTCCAGTGATTTACAGCCCGGGGCAGCAGAGCAGGAAGAGGATGAGCCTGTGTCTATGCTAATGAAAGCCCCAAGTTTTTGATGTAACAGCCCAGGGCAGCAGAGCAGGAGAGATGAGACATGTGTCTATTCTAATGTGAAGCCCAGTGTATGTTACAGCCATGGCAGCAGGAGCGGAGGAGAGATGAGCCGTGTCCTATTCAAAATGAAGCCGCAGTTATGTTTCACGCCTGGCAGCAGGAGTGGGGAGTAGATGGAGCCTGTGTCTATGCTAATGAAGTGCCCAGTGAGGTTAACAGCCCAGGTGCAGCAAGAGTGGGGAGAGATGAGCCTGTGTCTATGCTAATGAAGACGAAGCGCCAGTGATTGTTACATTCCCAGGAATCAGGAGAGGGGAGAGATGAGCCTTGTCTATGCTAAAGGAAGCCCAGTGATGTTACAGCTGGGCAGCAGTAGCTTGAGAGGTGAGGCCTGTGTCTTAATGCTAATGAAGCTCCAGTGAATGTTACAGCCCAGCAGCAGGAGCAGGGAGAGAAAGCCCTGTGTCTATTGCAGAATGAAGCGCAGTGGGTGATGTTTACATGCCCAGGCATCACGAGCAGGGAGAGATGAGCCTGAGTCTATGCTAAAGAAGCCGCATGATGTGTACAGCCCAGGGCAGCAAGGAGCATGGAAGAAGAGCCTGTGGTCTATGCAAATGAAGCCCAGTTGATTTTAACAGCCTGGGCAGCAGGAGCAGGAGATGAGTCCTGGAGTCTATGCTAAATGAAGCCCAGTGATGATAACAGCCCAGGGGCAGCAGGAGTGGGGAGAGATATGAGCCTGAGTCTATGCTAATGACGTGCCCAGTGATGTTACAGCCCAGGCAGCAGGAGGCAGGGAGAGGTTATCCTGTTTCTATGCTAATGAAGCCCAGTGATGTTACAGCAAGGGCAAGCAGAAGAGTGGGGAGATATGATCCTGTGCTATGCAAATGAAGTCCAGTGATTTACGCCCGGGCACAGGACAGGGAAATATGACCTGTGTCTATGCTAATAGAAGCTAGTGGATTTACAGCCATGGCAAGCATAGATGGAGGGAGAGATGAGACCTGTGTCTATGCTAATGAAGCCCATTGATGTTACAGCCCAGGGAAGCCAGGAGTGGGGAAGATGAGCCTGTGTCTATGCTAAGTGAAGCCGTGTATGTTACAGCCTGGGCAGGCAGGAGCGGGAGAGATGAGCCCTGTGTCCAAGCTCGTAATGAATCCCAGTTGATGTTACAGGCCTGGGCAGCATGTGAGCGGGAGAGATGAGCCTGTGTCTATGCTTAATGAACCCAGTTATGTAACAGCCTGGGGCAGGCAGGAGTGTGGTGGAGAGATGAAGCCAGTGATCTAGCTAATGGAAGCCCAGTGATGTATAACAGCCAGGGCAGCAGGAGCAGGAGAGATGACCTCTGTCTAAGCTAATGGAAAGCCCAGTGAGTGTTACAGTCCTGGGCAGCAGGAGAGGGGAGAGATTGAGCCATTGTGTCTATGCTAATGAAGCCCAGTGGATGTTTACAGTCCCAGGGCAGCAGGAGCTGGAGAGATGAGTCCTGTGTCCGTATGCTAAATTGAAGCCCAGTGAAGTTACAGGCCCGGGCAGCATGAGCTGGAGAGGTGAGGCCAGTGTCTATGCTACATGAAAGCCCAGTGATGTTACAGCCCAGGGCAGTCAGGAGCAGGGAGAGGTATGAGCCTGAGTCCTATTGCTAAGAGAATCCCAGTGATGTTACAGCCCAGGCAGCAGAGCAGGGAGAGATGAGCCTGTGTCTATGCTAATGAAGCCCAGTGATGTTACAGCCCAGGGCAGCAGGAGCTGGAGAGATGAGCCTGTGTCTATGCTAATGAAGCCCAGTAATGTTACAGCCCAGGCCAGCAGGAGCAGGGAGAGATGAGGCTGTGTCTATGCGAATGAAGCCCAGTGATGTTACATGCCCAGGGCAGCAGTGTAGTGGGTAAGAGATGAGCCTGTGTCTATGCTAATGAAGCCCAGTGATGTAACAGCCCAGGGCAGCAGGAGCATGAGAGGTGGAGCCTGTGTTCTATTCTAATTAAGTCCAGTGATGTTACAGCCCGGGGCAGTCAGGGAGCATGGAGAGATGAATCGCGCTTGTCAATGCTAATGATGCGGTGACGGCAGTGGATGTTACATGCCCAGGGGGTGGGGGGGGGGGGGTGTCCGGTTGGCAAGAGTGGGGAGAGATGAGCCTGTGTCTATTGCAATGAAGCCCAGTGATTGTTACAGCCCAGGGAAGCAGGAGTGGTGGATAGATGGAGCCTGGTCTATGCTAATTGAAGCCCAGAATTTACAGCCTGGGCAGCAGGAGCTGGATAGGTGAGGCCCTGTGGATCTATGCAAATGAAGCCCAGTGATGTTACAGCCCTGGCATCAGGAGCAGGGAGAGATGAGCCTGTGTTCTATGCTAATGAATGCCCAGTGATTGTTACAGCCCAGGCAGCAGGGAGCTGGAGAGATGAGCCTGTGTCTATGCTAATGAGCCCAGTGATGTTACAGCCCAGGGCAGCAGGAGCAGGGAGAGATGAGCCTGTTGTCCTGCTAATGAATGCCCAGTGATGTACAGCCCTGGGCAGCAGGAGCAGGGAGATATGAGCCTGTGTCTATGCTAATGAAGCCCAGTAATGTTACAGCCCAGGGCAGCAGGAGCTGGAGAGATGAGCATGTGTCTATGCTAATGAAGCCCAGTGATGTTACAGCCCAGGGCAGCAGGAGCAGGGAGAGGTGAGCCGTTGTGTCCTATACGCATAATGAAGCCCAGTGATGTTACATAGCCAGGGCAGCAGAGCAGGGAGAGATGAGCAAGTGTCCTATGCTAATGAAGCCCAGTGATGTTTTACAGCCAGGCAGCAGTAGCGGAGAGATGAGGCCTGTGGGTCTATGCTAATGAAGCCCACTGATGTTACATGCCAGGGCATCAGGAGCAGGGAGAGATGAGCAAGTGTTCTATGCTAAGAAGCCCAATTGATGTTTTACAGCCCCAGTGAAGCAGGAGTGGGGAGAGATGAGCCTGTGTCCTATGCTAATGAAGCCCAGTTATGATACAGACCGGGGCAGCAGGAGCGAGGGAGAGATGAGCCTGTTGTCTAGAGCTAATGAAGCCCATTGATTGTAACAGCCGAGGGCAGGCAGGACATGGAGAAATGAGCCTGTGTCTATGCTAAATGAAGCCAGTGATGTACAAGCCCTGGGCAGCAGGAGCAGGGAGATGATGAGCCTGTGGGGTCTATGCTAATGAAGCCCATTGGATGTTAGCAGCCGCCCGGCACAGTAGCATGGAGAGATTAGCCTTGTTCTAACTAATTAAGCACCCAGTGATGTTAACAGCCAGGGCAGCAGGAGTGGGGAGAGATGAAGCCGTGTTCTATGCTAATGAAGCCCAGTAATGTTACAGCCCAGGGCAGCAGGAGCTGGATATTGTGAGGCCTGTGTCTATGCTAATGAACCCATGATATTACAGTCCTGGTGAAGGCAGAGCAGGGAGAGATGAGCCTGTGTCTAAGCTAATGAAACACATTGGATATTACAGCCTGTGGCAGCAGGAGTGGGGAGAGAAGAGCCAGTGACAATGCTAATGAAGCCCAGTGAGAAGTTCAGGCAGGGCAGCAGGAGTGGTGAGAGATGAGCACTGTTCTATGGCTAATTCAGCCCAGTTATGTTACAGCCTGGCAGCAGGAGCAGGGAGAGATGAGCTGTGTCTAGCAAATGAAGCCCAGTGATGTTACAGCCCAGGGCACAGGATCTGGAGAGATGAGCCTGTGTCTATCCTAGAAGCCCAGTGATGTTACAGCCCAGGGGCAGCAGTAACAGTGAGAGGATGAGCCTGTGTCAATGCTAATTGAAGCCCAGTGATGTTACAGCCCAGGGCAGTCAGGAGCAGGAGGATAGATGACCTGTGTCTAATGCTAATGAAGCCCATGGGAGTTGAGTGAATGTTACAGCCCCGGCAGCAGGAGCAGGGAGAGATGAGGCCTGTTCTATGCTAATGGAGCCCAGTGATTTTACAGCCCAGGGCAGCAGGAGCAGGGAGAGATGAGCCTGTGTCTATGCTAATGAAGCCCAGTGATGTTACAGCCCTGGGCAGCAGGAGTGGGGAGATGAGCCTGTGTCTATGCTAATGAAGCCCAGTACAGTAGGGGCAGCAGGAGTGGGGAGAGATGAGCCTGTGTCTATGCTAATGAAGCCCAGTACAGTAGGGGCAGCAGGAGCAGGGAGAGATGAGCCTGTGTTTATGCAAATGAAGCCCAGTGATGTTACAGCCCAGGGCAGCAGGAGCAGGGAGAGATGAGCCTGTGTCTATGCTAATGAAGCGCCAGTGAATGAGTTACCAATCCATGGTCAGCAGGAGTGGGGGAGAGATGAGCCCTGTGTCTATGCTAATGAAGCCCAGAACATTAGTGGGCCAGCAGGAGCAGTAGAAGATGAGCCCTTTTTGTTATGCAAATGAAGCCCAGTGAATGGTTACAGCCCAGGGCAGCAGGAGCAGGGAGAGATGAGCCTGTTCTATCTATTAAGCCCAGTGTAAGTTACAGTGCCCAGGAGCAGCAGGAGCAGAGATAGAAGAGCATGTGTCTATGACTAATGAAGCCCCAGTGATGTTACAGCCTGGTGCAGCAGGATCAGGGAGAGATGTAGCCTGTGTCTAAGCTAATGAAAGCCCATTGATGTAACAGCCAGGGGCATGCAGAGCGGGGAGAGATTAGCCTGTGGGTCCAATCTAAATGAAGCCCAGTGATGTTACAGCCAGGGCAGCAGGAGCAGGGAGAGATGAGCATGTGTCTATGCTAATGAAGCCCAGGTGATGTATAAAGTGCCTGGCAGCAGAGCATGGAGAGATGAGCCTGGTGTCTATGCTAATGAATGCCCAGTTATGTTACAGCCAGGGAAAAGCAGGAGCAGGGAGAGATGAGCCTGTGTCTATGCTAATGAAGCCCAGTGATGTTACAGCCTGGGCAGCAGGAGCGGGTGGGGGGGGGGGGGGATGAGCCTGTGTCTATGCTAATGAAGCCCAGTGATGTTACAGCCAGGGCAGCATAGCAGAAGAGATGAGCCTGTGTCACTTGCTAATGAATCCCAGTGATGTTACAGCCCGGGCATCAGGAGTGTGGGAGAGTTAGCCTGTAGTCTATGCTAAAGAAGCCCAGTGATGTTACAGCCCAGGGCAGCAGGAGCTGGAGAGATGATCCTGTGTCTATACTAATGAAGCCCAGTACAGCCAGGGCAGCAGGAGCAGAGAGAGAGGAGCCTGTGTCTATGCTAATGAAGCCCAGTGATTTTTACAAGAGCCCAGGCAGCAGTGAGCAGGGATAGATGATGCCTGTGTCTATGCTAATGAAGCCCATGTGAATGTTAACAGCCCGGGGCAGCAGAGTGGGGAGAGATGATGCCCTGTGTCTATGCTAATGAAGCCCATGTGTATGATTACAGCCAGGGCAGTATTAGTGGGGAGGATGCTGAGCTGTGTTTTAGCTAATGAAGCCCAGTGATGTTACAGCCAGGGCAGAGGATCAGGGTAGAGAGAGCCTGTGTCTATGCTAATTTAAGCCCAGGAAATTACAGCAAGGCAGCAGGGAGCAGGAGATATGATCCTGAGACTATGCTGAATGAAAGCCCAGTGATAGTTACAGCCCGGGCAGCAGGAGCAGGGAGAGATGTAGCCTGTTGTCAATGCTAATGAAGCCCCGTGATGTTACAGCCTGGTGCCGCAGAGCGGGGGAGAGATTGAGCCCGTGACTATGCTAATGAAGCCCATTGTATGAATTACAGCTGGGGCGCAGGAGTTAAGAGAGATGGAGCCTGTGTCTATGCTAATGAAGCCCAGTGGATGTGTACAGCTTGGGGCAAGCAGGAGTAGGGGAGAGATGAGCCTGTGTCTATGCTAATGAAGCCCAGTGATGTTACAGCCTGGGCAGCAGGAGTGGGTGGGGGGAAGGAGAAAGTATGAGCCTGTGTCTATGCTAATGAAGCCCAGTGATGTTACAGCCCAGGGCAGCAGGAGCAGGGAGGAGATTTAGCCTGTTCTATGCTAATGAAGCCCCAGTGTGATGTTTACTGCCGGGCATCAGGAGTGGGGAGAGATGTAACCTGTGTCCTATGTCTAATGAAGCCCAGTGATGTTACAGCAAGGGGCAGCAGGAGTGGCAAGAGATGAGCCCGTGTCTATGCTAATGAATCCCAGTGATGTTACAGCCTGGGCAGCAGGAGCAGGGAGAGAGATGATCCTGTTTCTATGCTAATAAGCCCAGTTATGTTAAGCCTGGGGGCAGCAGGAGCAGGAGAGATGAGTCAGATGTCTATGCTAATGTAAGCCCAGTGATGTTAACAGCCCAGTGGCAGCAGGAGCGTGGAGAGGTAGCCTGTTCTATTCTAAGTGAAGCCCAGTGATGTTAGCAGCCAGGGAAGCATGGAGCGGTGGAGATGAATGAGCCTGTGACTATGCTAATGAAGCCCCAGTGATGGTTACAGCCTGGAGGCAGGAGCAGGTGATGAGATGAGCCTGTGTCTATGCTAATGAGGCCGCAGAGCGATGTTACTCCAAGGCAGCAGGAGCAGGTAGTAGGATGAGGGCCTGTGTCTATGCAAAGAAGCCCAGTTGATGTTACAGGCCCATGGCAGCAGGAGCTGGAGAGATGATCCTGTGTGCAATGCTAATGAAGCCCATTACAGTAGGGCAGCAGAGTGGGGGAGAGATTAGACCCGTGTCTATGCAAGATGAGGCCCAGAGAGTTACAGGCGGGGGGCAGCAGGAGCAGGGAGAGATGAGCCTGTGTCTATGCAGAAAAAGGCCCGAGATGATGGTGTGACAGCCGGTGTCAGCAGGAGCAGGGATATATGAGCCTGTCTATGCTTAAATGAAGCCCAGTGGATGTATACCAGCCAGACACACAGGGGGGTGAAGGTGGGAGGGGTGAGTGGGTTGATGGGGGTGGAAGGAGAGATAGCCTGTGTCAATGCTAATTGAAGCCCGAGTGGATGTTTACAGGCCCAACACAGCAGTGAGTTGGTGGTGGGCGGGGATTAGAGATTAGCCTTTTGTCCATGCGTAAATGAAGCCCAGGTGAGTGTTACAGCCCCTTGGCAGCATGAGTTGGGAGAGATTGGGAGCCCTTAGTGTCAATGCTAATGAAGCCCAGTTATGTTACAGCCCTAGGTCATCAGGATGTTGGGTGAGAAATGTGGAGCCATAGTTTCCTATTCTAATGAAGCCAGTGATGTTTACAGCCAGGGCAGCAGAGCAGGGAGAGATGAGCCTGTGTTCTATGCTAATGAAGCCCAGTGATGTTACAGCCTGGGCAGCAGGAGCAGGGAGAGATGAGCCTGTGTCTATGCTAATGAAGCCCAGTGATGTTACAGCCAGGGCAGCAGGAGCGGGGAGAGATGAGCCTGTGTTTATGCAAATGAAGCCCAGTGATGTTACAGCCAGGGCAGCAGGAGCAGGGGATAGATAAAGCCTGTGTCTATGCTAATGAAGCCCAGTGATGTTAGGCGAGCCTGGGGCAGCGATGGAAGTGGGAAAAAAGAGGTGGATGGGGAGAGGAGTGGGGGGGGGGGTGAGTCAGGGAGAATTGAGCCTTGTTTCTATGCTAATGAAGCCCAGTGAATTACAGCCCCAGGGGCAGCAGGAGCTGGTGAGGATGGACAGTGTCCCATATGCTAATGAAGCCCAGTGGAGTTACAGCCAGGGCAGCAGGATGCAGGAGAGATGAACCTGTGTCTATGCTAATGAATCCTAGTGGATGTTGAACAGCCAGGGCAGCAGGAGTGGGGGAAGAATGAGCCTGTGTCATATGCGTAATGAAGCCCAGTGATGATTTACAGCCGGTCTGCAGGAGCAGGGAGAGTTGAGCATGTGTCTATGAGCTAATGAAGCCTAGTGATGGTTACAGCCTGGCAGCAGGAGTGGGGAGAGGATGAGCCTTGTGCCAATACTAATGAAGCCCAGTGATGTACCTCCCAGGGCATAGAGCGGGGAGAGATGACCTGTGTCTAGCTAATGAAGCCACAGTATAAGTTAAATAAAGAAAAAAAAAAAAGATAATAGACTGGCAGCAGGAGCAGGGAGAGATGAGCCTGTGTCTATGCTAATGAAGCCCAGTGATGTTACAGCCAGGGCAGCAGAGAGTGGGGAAGAATGAGCATGTTACTATGATAATTGAAAGCCCAGTGATGATACAGCCCAGGGCAGCAGGAGCTGAGAGATGAGATGAGTCCTGTGTCTATGCATAATGAACCCAGTGATGTTTACAGTAGCCTGGTTAGCAGGAGCGGGGAGAGATGTACCTGTGTCTATGCAAATGGAAGCCCAGTTGATTTTACAGCCCAGTCAGCAGGAGTGGGGATAGATGATCCTGATTTATGCAATGAATCCCAGTGATGATACAGCTGGGGCCATCAGGGAGTGGGAGATATGAGCCAGTGTCTATGCTAATGAAGCCCATGATGTTACAGCAGTGGGCAGTCAGTACAGGGAGAGATGAGCCTGTGTTTATGCTAAAGAATCCAGTGAATGTGTTACAGCCCTGGGCAGCAGATTTGGTGGAGAGATGAGCCTGTGTCATATGCTAAATGAAGCCCAGTAGATGTTACAGCCAGGGGCAGCTGAGCAGGGAGATATGAGGCCCTGTGCTATGCTAATGAAGCCCGTGATGTACAGCCAGGGCATGCAGGAGCGGGATAGAATGAGCCTGTGTCCATGCAATTAACCCAGTGATGTGAACGAAGCCAGGGCAGCAGGAGTGGGGAGAGGTGAGCCTGTGTCTATGCGAATTGGTAAGCCCAGTGATGTTTACAGCCAGGGCAGCAGGAGCGGGGTTGAGATGATCTTGTCTAAGCTAATGAAGCCCCAGTTATGTTTACAGCAGGGCATCATGAGCAGGAGAGATGTAGCCTGTGTCTATGCTAATGAAGCCAGTGATTGGTTACAGCCTGGGCCAGCAGGAGTGGGTATAGATGAGCCTGTGTTTTTCTCTTGCTAATTGAAGCCGCAGTGATGTAACAGCCAGGGCCAGCAGGAGCGGGAGAGATGAGTCTGTGTCAATGCTAATGAAGCCCCTGATGTTACAGCCAGTCAGCAGGAGCAGGGAGAGATGATCAGCGTGTGACTATGTCTAATGAGCCCAGTGAGATGTTACAGCCAGGGGCAGCAGGAAGTGGGGGAGAGGTGAGCCAGTGTCTATGCTAATTGAAGCCCAGTGGAAGTTACAGCCAGGGGCAGCAGGATGTAGGGAGAGATGAGAGCCTGTTTCCATTGCTAATGAAGCCCAGTGATGTTACAGCCCCGGACAGCAGGAGCTGGAGAGATGAGCCTGTGTCTATACTAATGAAGCCCAGTAATGTTACAACCGGGGCGGCAGGAGCCCTGGAGGGAAACCAAAGTGTAGAGCCCTGCAATGTCCAAGATAACAGGGCATCAGGGGCCCTGGAGATAGAGCCCTCTGCTGATCTGAGGACTATCCATGCTGGGGCTGCTGGAGCTCCTGAGGATGGAAGTAGCTATAGTGAAGATGCTCAAGCTTCAGCCCTGTCCAAGGTGCTGACAAAGCAGCTGTTTAAGGAGCAGGGGAAGCCTAACCCTGCTGAAGAGGATGCAGCAGAGAGGATGGGAGCAGCTGCTTCTACAAGCCAAGCTACTGACAGCAGCAGAGGTAATGACACCAGAAGAACTACTGACCCCAGCCAACCCAGTTATAGCCCCAACAGCCATCAGTCCAGCTATAGCACGACGAGCAAGCCAAGCCCAAAGTCACCCCGATGAAGAATGGGACCAGAGAGGGTCCAGCAGCAGCGATATCATAGCTGGAGCAGACAGAAGTGCTGGGCATAAGGGACCCAGCAGTGGAAGCAGCACCGTGATCTACCCACCAGGAGCAGCTGGGAGTGCCGGATACAAGGGATCCAGCAGCAGCACCGTGATCCACCTGCCAGGAGCATCCGGGAGTGCCGGATACAAGGGATCCAGCAGTTGCAGCATCACCGTGATCCACCTGCCAGGAGGAGCCAGGAGTGCCGGATACAAGGATACAGCAGTGGCAGCAGCACCGTGATCCACCTGCCAGGAGCAGACGGGAGTGCCGGATACAAGGGATCCAGCAGTGGCAGCATCACCGTGATCTACCCGCCTGGAGCAGACGGCGCATCGGACGAGCAACCGAGCAGTAAGAATACAAGCAACAGAGGTGGAGCCACCAAGGACACGGAGAAAGAGATGGAGGCACAGGAAGAGGGGGAGAGCATAGAGGGCTCGGGGGTCTCCGTTGTTCCCTTGCTGCCATCCAGACAGGCAGCAGTGGGATCCCCCCACAGCAAGAGGCTCTTTCTGCTGAGGACATAAGTGATGCTGAGGAAAACCCGGGGTAAATGCTCCTAGAGTAGATAGTGCAGTTGGTGTCCCCCCGTCAAACTTCAGGGCTTCACCCTAGTGGACGACCTTCCTGAAGAAGGAAGCGGGAAGAAAAAGAAGCAAAAGGAGACTTCCGGTTCCGGCGCGCATATGAAGAGGAGGTGAGGAGTGAGGCTCCGGACCGAGCTCCCCATAATCAGGCTCCCCGCCCACTTTAACCGGACACGTACGGCACCACCGAGTGCCGACATCCTCTGCATCACCCCGGCGCATTGAGTGGGCACTTTAATCAGCGCGGGGAGACACAGGAGCCCTTAAACTCCCGCAGACAGTGCGGCAGCATGGCGGGCAAGATGGCGCCCGAGACGCCGCGCGCTACAAGGAGCGGCAGAAACCTGCAGCAAGCAGTCCAGGGAACACTGGAGGAGGAGGCAGACATACTGGAGACTGAGGTGAGACCAGGGCTGGCGTGGAGCTGCGATGACCTGGCAGCCAAGGTAGCAAAATTAATAACCCCTGCAATCACAGCAGCACTAGAAGAAACTGTATCAAAGTCAGTGACTGCAACAGTCTCCACTACACTATCTATTTTGCAGGTAGAAGTCACATCTCAGGCACCTCAACTTCTAGAATATGAGCAAAGACTAAGCTGTGTAGAAGACGATATCCTGGGGTCCAGGAACTCCATGCACAAATTGCTGAAAAAAACATCCTTACTAGAATCTAAAATTGAGGACTTAGAGAATCGCTCAAGGCGCAACAACCTGCGAGTTATAGGAGTACCAGAAAGTATGAAAGCGTCGGCCCTGCCGCAATTGTGTTCAGAAATTATACCTAGACTGCTAGGTGTTGAGAAGCAGCTAAAAGTAGAGAGGGCGCACAGAATAGGGCCCCCAAGAACAGCGGTTAAAAATAGCGGTCAAGTGAGGCCGAGACCAGTAATAGTGAAGTATCTGGACTTTTCGGAGAAAACGCTACTGTTACAGGCTTATAGAAAAAATGGAAGCCAGGTGCAGCATGAGTGGAGAAATCTACTAATATTTGCAGACTATTCGGTTGAAGTATCGAAAAAGAGACGTTCTTTCAAGGACATCTGTTCGGTACTAGCACGGAAAAGGGTTAATTTGTACTACAGTACCCAGCAGTATTAAAAATTCTGCCGGACAATGCCAAGCCGATTATCTGCAGCAATCTGGAAGAAGCGGAAAAAGCGCTTGCAACGATGTTTGGCCCTAAGGGTTCCCCAAGGCGAGGAGAGAGAGGTGGTGGAGAATCAGATACAGATATAGACTCCTCTCAGCTACCAGGGGAGTCATCCCAACATCAAGCCCTGAGAAGCTCTGGAGCACCAAGGCAGCCAAGGTCCACAAGAGAGGAGGACATGTCACTGCTGTGCCAGGTTACATCACCCCTATTGAAGGGACCTGAGAGATCAGGATCACTGGAATGTCGGGTTTATCATTTTGTAATTGTCTAATGCTTTGCTTGTAAGATATTTAAAAAATGTGTTCTAGGATGAAGGGAGTTAAACGGCTTAGGGAGTAAAAGATAGCAATCGAGATTGGGGAGTAGGGAACGGAAATGGGAGAAGAAAGACATGTTGGTCTACACAAAAAAGGATAGGAGGGTGGGAAAAGTTCTATGTCTTTTCATATGTGAAAAAAGTGAAGTCAGCGAAAGGAGAGGTAGAGAGGAGGGGGAGGAACGAATTGGTTGGGTATGTTACTTAAATTTTGACGTTTTATTACATGTGTTGTCGTGTGCATCTGAACTCCACTCTGACCGTACATCAGGTATTAGATACCAAAATGTTAAAAATTATAAGTTGGAATGTTAAGGGACTACGGTCCCCTCATAAGAGGAATATGATATTGCGGCATCTTAAGAAGCAAAATTTGGATATTGCCCTATTGCAGGAAACACACCTAAAAGAGACAGATTTTAGAAGGATGCAAAAATTATGGGTGGGTGAAGTGTGGGATTCTCCAGCAGTAAACGGGAAATCTGGAGTCCTAATCCTGGTACATAAAAACTCAAGATGCAAACTAATTTCCCAAAGTAGGGATGAAGAAGGGAGATGGATCAATGCGGTACTGGATACCCCAGCAGGGATAATCAGTTTATACAATATCTATGCCCCCAACAAAAGAGACAGGTTATTCTTTGCTAATCTAGAACAACTTATACTTAGGGAAAACAATAACAATGTACTTCTTGCGGGGGACTTCAATGATGTAATAAGCAATGACGAGGATAGAAAGAGAGTGGACTCACGTCCAAGGCAGGGGGATTAAGCGGCCGTCCTTACAAAAAGACCTCTGTGATACCACTCACATGTTGGATATGTGGAGGTTAAACAACCCAGCAGAAAGACAATTCACCCATTTTTCCATGCGAGACAATCATGGTCCCGCATTGACTATATGCTCACGTCACAGAGTTTGGCCAAACTAGTTGAGGGAACGGGGATAAGTGACTTAGTGATCTCAGACCATGCCCCAATAAGCATTAATATCAGGGAGACGCACAAAAGGGGGTCAGATATACTATGGAGATTTCCGCATGTGCTAGCAAATGATGAGCAATTTAGGGACGTTCTCAGAGGCTGGTGGTTGGAATATGAACGAGATAACCGAGACCAAGTGGAGAATGTATTTCAATATTGGGATGCGGCAAAGGCGGTATTACGGGGACGAATTATGGCGTACATGGCCCAAAAGAAGAAAAGGGTGAATATAGCTTTAAGGGAGGCGACTTCCATTCTGAGAACGGCATATACCCATTTTTTACACGCCCCTAGTCCGGATAATAAGGAAAAGTGGGTCCAAGCAAAAGCAGCCTACGATTTGCAGCAAGGCAGAGTAGAAGATATATACAGTGACCACTTGAGACTGTCCCTTTACAAACATGGCAACAAAGCGGGGAAATTACTGGCCAATTTAGTACGGGGGAGGAGGCAGACCACGAATATTATAACTATGAAAGATGGGACGGGGAGCACGACTAATGACCCCGAGAAAATTAATGCAATACTGAAAGAATATTATTCAAATTTATACTCGCAAACTCCTTATGATATTGAAAAAGAATTTCTAAAAGGTATAACATTGCCTAATATCACAGATGAAGATCGGGACTGTCTAAATAGAGAGGTCTCGGAGGAGGAAATCTCGGAGGTCATTGGGAAACTCCCCGTGGGAAAGACACCTGGCCCTGACGGACTCTCAAGTGAGTTCTATAAGTTAATAAGAGAAGAACTCGCACCTAGTCTAAAAAGGGTTTTCAACGAAATTACCAATTCGGCTGAAATGCTACCAACAGGAGACGTGGCTTACGTGAGGGTCCTACACAAGCCAGGAAGGGATGCCACACTACCAAGCTCTTATAGACCGATTTCCCTGATAAATCAGGATGTAAAAATTTGGACTAAAATCATGGCAAACAGGTTTGCTCTAATCCTACCCAAGCTTATTGGGGACCATCAAATGGGGTTCATAAAGGGGAGGGCGGGAATTAAAAATATTAGAATGGTTATAACAGCGCAGATGGCAGCAGAAAAATCAGGAGACAAATCAAAAAGAACAGCTCTATTAGCCCTAGACGCCGAAAAGGCTTTTGATAATGTACATTGGGGATGGCTAAACTTAGTGCTAGATCAAATGGGGATAACTGGCTTGTTTAGGACCTACATATATGCCATGTATAGAAATCCTCAGGCAAAAATTAGCACGCCAGGATTTATCTCAAAATCATTTAAATTACAAAAAGGGACGAGACAGGGGTGCCCCTTATCCCCATTGTTGTTCAATGTAGCACTGGAACCTTTAGCTCTTTACCTAATTAAAGAAAACATTTTTAAGGGTATTAAAATAGGCAAAACAGAAACCAAATTAGTGTGTTTTGCAGATGACATGTTACTGTTCATGAAAGATCCCATAGGTCAAATGAACAGAGTCATGAAAGAATTAGAGTCATTTGGGCATTTCTCGGGGTATAAAATAGACAAACATAAATGCTAAAAAAATTTGTCACAGATTGTCAAGCATATGTACTGATGAAGTGATGCATAAAAGTTGTAATTGTTGACATTGATATATTGGATGTGTGATCTCTGTATCTTCTCAATAAAACATTGTTTCAAAAATAAAAGAAGCAAAAGAAGGTTGTCGGGGAGATGTCCAGAATAGTATTTACCCCCTTCTCAGGGAAAACCAGTAGAGCAGAGGGAGTCCCATGGCAGGAGCAAGCAGGAGGTCTCAGTTGGGGGTCCTAATGCAGCAGCCCCATAAACACTCCTGACCCACATAGCCTTGAACCTTCCCCTGAGGTAGAATATAAGGGAGAACAAGCGGCTAGAGCTGATCCAGAGAAAGGGGTGAGAGAGGAGAATGTGGAAGTACGGAAGAGAGAAGCGAAAAGTATCGCTGACCACGCAGGCCCTACTATTGGGGAAAATGCCGGTAAAAGTGTGATTGACGGGATTGAGGGAGGAACGAATAAGGACATGGATGGTGGAGGGAAGGGTGCTGCGAATGTTGCAGGAGGGTAGTGTGGAGCGAATGTTGGGACGGATGGGGGGGCGAATGTTGGTGAAGGGAAGGGAGGAGTGAATGGTGGGATGGATAAGAGGACAAATGATGGAGGGGTGAATGTGAGAGCCAGCACTAGTAGGGATGGGGAGGGTACTGGGCCACCTGCCCCTTCGGTCGCAGGAGGCCCCTCGTCCTTAGGAACAGGAGGGGGCACAGCTATGCGAATGTGGTGAGCTTCATGCGGGCCGAGGGTCTCGAACTCTTCTGGTCCTGCTATGAGCTCAAGCAGTCATTGCCCAAGTGGCGGGGTTTCGTCGCTCAAGCGATATTCCACCAAAACAACGTAAAGAGAGTGACTGTTCTAACACACAACGAATCACTCTCTCTTATGTAGACATCAAGACCTGGATAAGTAAATATGGAGAGGTGGTCCAGTTCCCGAGCAAGAACAGGGACTCGCACGGTCACTGGTCAAGGGCTTGGACCTTTATGGTAAAGTTGAGGTACTCCGGTAACACTGTCCCTCACATCCCATCCTCCAACTTCCTCGGCAGAGAGAGAATCCTGGTCTTTTACCAGGGGCAGCCGAAGCTCTGTAACAGGTGTGGCGACCCCACACACTTTAGTGCCCAGTGCAGGGCACAGGTGTGAGCATTGTGTGAGGAAGTAGGCCATCTGGCCGCATCCTGTGACAGGACTCGCTGTCTCCTGTGTGGTGACTTAGGTCACCCCTTTAGCCACTGCCCTCGCTCTTTCGCCAACAACCGCGTGTCCGCTCGGCAGATGGGAGAGAGTAAGGGACTGGAGGATGTGGGGGAGGAAACGGATGAAGGGAACAACAATGGCGAGGGACCTGAGTTGTTGATGATGAAGAAAAAGAAAACGGCAGCACAAATAAGGCACATGGAGGTGCGACATAAGGACAAGGAGGGGGCTTCCCGAACCCATGCCGGTTGTTTTTGCCCTTTGAACCCAAAAACGACCCCCAAGGCATTGAGCCCCCTGAGGAAAGTGGCTAGGGGAAAGAGCCCAGGAGGATGGAGGAGGAGGGGGGAAGCCCCCTCCCTAAAGCCCCCTTCACTCAGGGAGTAAGAATGGAGTGTGGGGAAAAAGGGGGAAAGGGGGCCACGCGGAGTGCAAAAAAGGGGAAAAGGGAGAGGAGAGAGAGAGTGGACGACTCTTTTAATAGGTGGGCACTTACCCCCCTAACCCAAACCCAGATACGGGCCAAGGAAGGCACGCAAAACTCCCTTGTTAGGTCACCAATAGGTACGGAGTCCTCAGTAGCCACCCTGCCTCATAGACGGCTGGGTGGAGGGACCTTCGGGGAGCGGTGTTATTGCCTACGGGAAACCCCAAATTGTAGATAAAGACCCGGGGGTAAGAAAGCCAGGCAACCGAGTGGTGGGAAGGAACAAGCGACACCTGGGGAGGGGGTGAACACTGTAAATATGGATATGTTGGTAAGTCTGAAAAGAGTGAATCTCCAAGCTCAGATGGGGAGGGGGAGGGTAGTGGTAGAGGTAAGAAGAAGGCTGTTGAGACCGATCACCAATGATGGCGGCACCATCTCCACTGACACTGGCCAGTATTAACGTTGCCAGCGTAAAATCAGATATGGCAAGATTTACGGCTTTTGATTTTCTCAGCCACGTTGAAGCTGACACCTTGTTCTTGCAAGAGACCAGGTTGACAGATCGGTCGACCATAAGGAAAGCTAGAGGGGAGTGGAGGGCTGGTCCCTCCTATTGGTCTCTTGTGGCCGAGCCATATACTGGGGTGGCAGTTCTTTTTACCGCTGAGATAGAATGCAGACGGGTGATCGAGCTTGAAATGGGGAGGTGTCTGATCTTAGATGTCTTCATAAAGGGACAAGAACTAAGACTAATGCACATCTATGGGCCACAATCCCAATGGGATAGGAAAAGTCTCTATTTGAAGGTTAAGCCTTTCCTTTTTAAGAGCCGGCACGTCATCTTCGGAGGGGACGTCAAGACCGTCGCGGGGTCCTCGGATAGATTGGGAGGTTCCGCAGGTGTGGCTTATGATGGGGTCGTGTTAAGTAGAATAGTCAGCAAAGCTCGCCTGGTGGATGTCCACATCAGGCACACCCCAGGCCACAGGGGGTTCACTTACCATAGGGGTAGTCATATTAGGTCTAGAATAGACTGGTTTTATTTGAAGGAGAAGGCTATCTCAACACCCTTGTCGGTGGCTGAGGTAGAATTCTTCGATCACTGTATTATTTTATTTTCTTTGAATGTTTCAGAGACCCCTCGTATGGGGAGAGGTTATTGGAAGCTGAATTTGTCACTACTGGAAGAAACGGAAATCAGACAATCCTTTGAGGACTTCTTTCAGAGTCAGGTATCTTTACTAGGCCTATGCAGAAACAAATCAGAGTGGTGGGAAATATTCAAAAAGAGAGCTGCAAAGTTCTTCCGCTAGACCTCGAGCCTTAGGAGTCTGAACAGGTACCGCCTGTATCAGAGACTACAGAGGAAACTCGAGCAGTTGATCTTGACTGGAGGTAGCCACAAGGGGATCTCCAGGGTGAAATCCTTGCTTAAGGAATGTCAGTATGATAGGCACACGTCCTATTACATCATAGGATGTCAGTGAGTTGTAAGATGGTGACGGGCCTAAAGGACAGTACGGGATCTCTGAAACAGTCCAGATCAGAGATCCTGAAGATCGTTAGGTGCTTCTACTCAAATCTCTTGAGCAGGAGGGAACTAGATCGGGACAAATGCTCGGCTTTCCTGGCTGAAGTCATTCCTGAACCAGGAATAAGCCTCTCTCTTGATGATTTGACAGGAGAGATCAGAGAAGAGGAAGGGAAGAGAACGATTGAGAGTTTAGAAATCAAGAAGACCCCGGGACCCGATGGTTTAATGTCGGAGTTTTATAAGACCTTTAAAGAGAACCTGTCACATAGGTTATGCCCCCCTTGCTGAGGGCAGCATAAGCTAGTGACAGAAATGCTGTTTCCAGCGCTGTGCCCCTTATTCTGTACGATGCTGTAGTTTTAGAGCATTTACCCCTCAAATCTTATCCATGAGTAGGTGTTAGCTCCACCCACCAAAGGCTAGCCCCACCCACTGACAGTTATTCACATGTTTCTACCTATTCAAAGTAATAGGTTTGTCAGTTGAGGTCGGCGGGGCTAGGCTCAGATGGGCGGAGTTTAAAAAAAACTGACACTCTGAATGACTCTTCGAATGACTCTTCTGACTTAAAACTGCAGATTTGAGCATTAAATACACGAAAACTCCAGCATCTTACAGACTAAGGGACACAACACTGGAAACAGCATGTCTGACACTACCTTGTTCTGTCCTCAGCCAGGGGGGCAAAAACTATGTGACAGGTTCTCTTAAAGGACATCTTGATTCCCCTCTTGACTGAGGTAATAAATGAGTGTCTCTCCTTGGGCACTCTACTAAAGTCAATGAGGAGGTCAGCTCTGATCATCCTGTTAAAGGGTAAAGACTAGTGTTGAGCGATTGCGTTGGCTATCGAGATCGATCGATAGTCGATAGTCGGCCGCTATCGATAAGGTTTTTCGATAGTGAGCATCGATTATGAGCGATTACCATTAAAGTCTATGGGAGAGCAACAACACCTTCATTATTACACCCAAACAAGGCTGGAGAAGCTGAAATTAACATCCACAACAGTCAAATGGATACGTGCTACATCTTAGGCAACACACTTAGGTTATAAAAGTCACAGAAAAAAAGTCACAGACCATTCACTATCCCTGTCTTGTACCACAGCCTGACCCTTAAACCTGCATCACCACAAATTAAAAAGCGCCAGAAGGCAGCATGAATTGAACCAACATCTTACTTGAACTGGACATTGATAATCCCTGACGTGGAACGCTGCATGACCCCCAAAAACCCTGCATGCCCCCCAAAATTTAAAAAAGGGTGCCGCAAAAAGGAGTTTTCAACCACCTTTTAGTTAAAAAGGGGAACTAACTTTTTCTGTCTGTACCGCAGAATGCCCTTTAAAACCCTGTTGCCCCACATTTTAAAAAGTGCCGGAAAAAGGAGTCTTTAAACCCCCCATTTTAGTTTCACGGGCCCTTAAATTTTAAAACCTGTCCTGGGCCACAGCATGAGCCCCCAAACCTGCATAAACCCCCACTTTTAAAAAGTCCCGGAGAAAAGGAGCTTTCAACCCCATTTTATTTTTCACGGGGAAATTGGCTTTCCTGTCCGGGGGCCCACGCATAAAGCCCCAAACCTGCGCCCCCCCACTTTTAAAAAAAGTGCGGGAAAAAAAGGAGCTTTCAACCACCATTTTTTTTTCACTGGACTTGATATCCCTGTCTGGGCACAGCTTTGAGCCCCAAACCGGCATGCCCCCCCACTTTTAAAAAGTCCCGGGAAAGGAGATTTCAACCACATTTTATTTTCCCACTGGACATTAAATATCCTGTCCGGGGCCCACAGCATGAGCCCCAAAAATGCATGACCCCCCTTTAAAAAAAAGTCCCGGGAAAAAAAGGAGTCTTTCAACCCCCATTTTGTTTCAGGGGACATTGACTATCCCTGTCCTGGGCCACAGCATGGGGCCCAAAAACCTCCCATGACCCCCACTTTTAAAAAAAGTGTTTGGAAAAAAGGAGTCTTTAAAAACCACCATTTTAGTTTCATGGACTTTGGGAATATACCTGCCCTGGGCCAAAACTTTTGGGCCCCCAAAACCTGCAGGGACCCCACTTTTAAAAAAAGTCCCGGGAAAAAAGGGAGTTTTTTAAAACCACCATTTTGTTGAACCTGGACATTGCCCTATACCTGCCCGGGGCCACACCCTTTGACCTGGGGCCCGGGTTACGGGTGGGTTGGTGAAACCCCAGGCGGGGCCCTCCGTCATCTTTAACAGCAGGTTAAAACCCCCCTGATGAGGGCCACCCAACCCGAAAAACTGTCTTTGCTGAAGCAGAGTGCGGAAGCGGAATTTGTGAGAACTCCCCCTTTTCCTCGGGTACACGTAAATTACCGGGGTAGCGCTTCCCCCTCGTATGAGTGTGGCCCCAAATTTTTTGGGAGTTCATTTGGGAAAATTTACTGGGGGTTTTTACGTTTCCTGAAAAACCCCCAGGCCCCCCTTTATTTTGGGGCATTCTTTTTCTCTTTTTACTAAAGTGTGGGAGGAAATGGTCTCTGTACTTTTTTCCCCTGTTGTGCTCCATACTCCATGTTCTTTTGAAAAAACCCTACATCTGGTCAATTTTTCCCTTTGAAACCTCCCTTGTAAAATTAGAAATTTTTTTTAAAACAGCTATTTTGTACATGCAAGTTTTTTATATTTTAAAATTTCAAAGAAAACACTTTTTTTAAAAAATGGGAAATGGAATCCACATGTCTTTTTTTCTCTTTTTTTCTTGTTTAAAAAGGGGGTTGTCTAAACAGGGATTGAAAAGCTATGTTAAGATCTTGCAAAAAAAAAGTCATTTTGAAATTTGTGTCCTTTAAAAAATTTGCCCCAACCTTTTTCCTGTTTCCCCCAACCCAACATCCCCCTTGACCCACTTTGAAAATTTGTGAAGAACAAATGTCTTTTAAAGAAAAAACATTTTTTAGAATAGGACCTGTATTTTTTAAGCTGGGTCACAGCAAAATCCCCCCAAAAATTAAAAGCATGACCCTTGAGCCCTTTGGTAAATTTGTGAAGAAAAAAATGTTGTTAGAAAAAAAAACTTTTTTTAGAATGGGAAACCTGTAGTATAGGGGGCTTTTGCCCAAAAGGAAAAATGCCCCCAAAAATTTAAAAGCAGGGAACCTTGACCCCTTTTGGTAAATTTGGTAAAGAAAAATGTTTTTTAAAAAAAACATTTTTTTATAAAGGTTTCTGAAATTTATTGCTGCATTTAAAAAGAAGCATGCCCCAAAAAAATTTTAAAAATGCCCTTCTCCCCCACTTTTAAAAAATTTTGTGGGGGAGAAAATGCCACTTAGAACCCAATTTCTATTAAAAAAGGACCAAAATTTATGGGCTGTATTCACGGGAAAAAAAAAACATGACCCCAAAAAATTAAAAATATGACTTCTCAGCCACTATTAAAATTGTGGGGGGAGAAATGCCATTTAGAAGTAAATTTCCTTTTCCCAAAGGCCCTTGATTATTGCTGTATCTCACAGAAAAATGCCCTCAAAACCATTGAAAATGGAAAACTTTTAAGAAAAAATTTGGAGTAAATGGAATAGGGGTGTTGTCATGAAACCTTGCTGTCTTTTCATTTCCTCCTCACAGCAAAACCATCAAAATGAACGTTGGAAAAAGAGAAAAAAAATTTTGGAAGTAAAAAATGATCTTTTAAAAAAAAAAAGGTTTTCAAGAGGACCATTTCTGTTTAAAAAAGGAAAATTGTAAGGGGTTAACCCGGGAAAAATTTAATCGGTGACCTGGGCCCTTTTGGGGGCCCAAAACTTTCAGAGATCCATGCCTGTTTTCATCTTGTTGAAATTTCAAATAAATCCAATTATCTGGGGGAAATGCGGTTTGCTTTTTGTCTGTAATGTTTCCCCCAGCTGTGCTAAAGGGTTTCCGCTCAGATTTTAAAGTTTGGGCGGGGGGGGAAAGGAAAAACCCCTCTTGGCGTGAGACCCGCTGGGGCCCTTTTGTCCTTTTGGGGTTCCCCAAAAGGGTCTTTTGGGGTCCGGAAACAGCAAAAAATCGGTGTTGAGACGAAGATGTGTGCCACCTTGATTTAAGCTGATCTCTTTTGTGTTGGATGTGTCCCCTGCTTTGATGCTTTGGGTGGGGGTTGGAAAAACAAAAAATTTGGCCAGAGGTCCCCCTTTGGGCTTCTCCCACCTTCCCTGTGCTGCCGCTACCCCTACTTGGCATTTCTACTGCTGTCACGTCGTGATGTTGTTCCACCGTAAATTTTTGGGGGGAAACGTGAAGCAGAGCAAAAAAAGCCCTTCGTTGATAAATCGGGCAAGGTCTCCATTTCCTCCCATTTTACTCTCTATTTGGGGTGGGGGGAAAGGGAAAAGTGCTGATTTTTGTTTTGTCCCGGGGGAAAACCAGGAGGGTGGCCACCCGAAAAGTTGTTAATTTTGAGGGCCCTTTAACCCCGGGATCATGTTGGGGGAAAATGGGGGGAAAATTCCAAGCACTCATTGGGGAGGGGATGGACCCTTGATTTCCCCAAACCCTCGGGGGTGGGAGGGGCACTAGCAAATTGTTTTTCCCTCATTTTCCCCCCTCCGCCTAAAAGCCCGCCCCAAACCCTCTTTCCAAGGAGGGACGTGGGTTTAAACTCGGTGTTGGGAAAAACCTCCCCCCCTCCCCTCCTCCCCCGCTGCCTCCGGCACGCTTCAACACACCCCGGGCTTGCCTGAAAATGATGCACCCGGGAAAAGTGTGCGAACCTTGAAATAGCCTGGACCCAAACCCACTGCCTAATGAAGACCGATGAAATTTTTGAAATGTCGGGCCTTGTGGATTTGAGGAGAAAAAAGGTTCCGTGCCCGGGCATCTGTGTGTCTCCCCCTCCATCTTTGGCGGGGACCTGTTGTTTCAGAGTTTTCCAAACGATGTTCCAAAAAACAAAGTTCACCACAATGTTCATGCTGACAAGGGCATTTTCCCACTGCCATTTTGGTGGCTTTTTAAAAACTGGCAAGGATGGTCCCAGAGCTCTTTTCACCGCCCCCACTCCCCGGGGTTTAAAAAACCCCCCGAGGTCTGTACCGCTGTTGTAGGCCATGTGTCACTTCGTACGGTAATGGCATTGCGCTGCTGCCACAATCGCTGGAGCAAGTGGAGGGTTTGGGAAATTTCCCGCGTGTTGCCAGTCAACAATGAGACCCGGTTTAAGGGGGAAAGGGCCCAGCTGAAAGCTGAAAAGCAGCCAGGCGGGACGTAGCAGGGTTGGAACGGGGAAGTGCGAACTCAGACCCCCGAGCCTTCTTCAGCAGGGGTCCAGACCCGGGTGCTCTTGGGAAAATTTTTGGACGAAAAAGGTTTTAGAATGTGCCAGGGAAGGGATGTGTCCAGGCCCCCACCGATCTTAAGGGGGCCAGGGAGGGTTTCGGCCCCTTTTCGCCCCACCCCCTTGCCTTTGGGACAAAGGTTTTTTGCACCCAGCAAGGGGCCCCGGTTTTGTTTTTTTTTGGCCGTCCACAGCTCCCCCCGGGCCTGTGTGTGGACGGTTTTCCAAGGCCCGATTAAATTTTAACACGGGGTGGTGTCTCTGGGCACGTGATGCCCCCAGAGGACCTTGGGGGAAAAAAGGGGTGCACCCCTCCTTCGGTTTTGAAAAAGGGTGCGCCCAGCCCGAGGGGCCCCCGTTTACCCCCAGGACATCCCCCCCAGCTCCCCCAGTGAGCTGTCCCAAGAATTTTGCGGCCTTGGGGCCCTGCTTACTTGGGCCATGTGTCGGTGGTGGATGGACTTTTTCCCGGGCACAGATGCAGAAACGGGGCTTGGGAAAATTTTTGTGAACGTGGTGGCCAGGGCAGGGGGGGGCTTTTCTGGAAAAAAATGCCCGTCCAAACTTTGGGATTTGGGGGAAAGGGGAGGGCCATGACGTGGGGAACCCATTTTGTGTCCCCCAGACGGGAAAAAAGGAAAAATTTCCAAGGCCAAAAACCTTTTGGGAAAAAGCCGGGCATTCAGGTTTTGGTTTGGGATGGGTTTGGGGTTTTTAAATGTTTCTTCTGTTCCCCCAAACCCGGAAGGGCAAAGGCTGGCTTTCTAGACTGGCCGCTGTACGGCCCTGCAGGTCGTCAAACTGGGGGAAGGGAAGGGGTTGGATGGGGGTTTTGGTGGTGCTGGGGGGTACTCGGGCGCCCGGGGGGAGGCTTTTAAGCGGGGGCTTTATCCCTGATTTATGGGCTTGAGAAGGGCATGGGAAATGAGGAACGCTTGGTGGTGGCGGAGGAGGAGGAGGCGGGGAAAGAGGGTTTTGAAAGGGTTGGAGGCCGGGTCCCGGGTTTGGGCCTTTTTTTGGGCCCAAAAAGTTCCCTTTCCCTTTAAATCATGCATTCGGTGCATGTGACTAGACATGTTGGTGGTGGGGTTTAAAAAAATTAAGGTTTTTTGCCCCTCCTTTTGGTTTACGGGAAAAGGGGGCATTTTTGACATCGTGGGTGAATCAGGGCTTGTCAAAAAAGGCCCCGGCTTGAGAGGGCCTGGACCTTTTTGACGGCGAAAAAAAGCGAGGAGCGGGGTTTTTTCCCCTGACCGTGGCTGGCCCGGAAAAATATCAGCGGACTTCTGCGAAGCCCTGTGGGGGGCCCCTATTGACCAAATACCCCAAAGTCTTCCTCCTGTTAAATGAGAAGCGCTCGCAAGCAAAATTTGCGGAAAAAAGACCAGGGTGGATCCGCAAAGTCGTCACTTTATCATCATCAACACGGTGGAAATTGGCCCTCCTGGCTTTCTGCATCCAGAAGCTGCGGGCTACAAACAAGGGGACTTTCAAGGGGTTGCCGACCGCCCGGGATTTTTGCCGAAATTTACCGGTTCCTTCACCCCCTCTGATGGCATCAGTAAAATGGGGTCAAAAAGCAGGGCTAAATCATCCTCTTGATTTTTTTAAAATGCCCTTTTGACCCCAAAACCCCATTTTGTCATCAAAAAGGTCTTCAGAAATGGATTATCCACAGTGGTGGGTACACGAGTTTACATTTGGGCTGTTCATGTTGGCGGATGTGATGTTGGGGGGGGGTTTAAAGAATTTTTTGGGGTGGGTGGGAGGACGAGGGGGAAAACTGCTAGATGCAGGTTTCATTAAACCCCTGAAGGGCAGATTGGCGGGCGATGTTGTTACTTTGATTTTACAGGGCCCCGACCCCGCGATGACAGGCGGGGGGTTTTCCCGCAACTGACGATCCGCTGGCATGCGTGTTGTCGGGAGCACTGGAAAAAAGCCCCCCCCCTTTTCTCGTACCCCCTACCTCCATGTGTACCCCCTCTTTTTTCGTTACCACCTGATTTCGCCCCCAAAGTCCAAAAAATATAAAAATTTTAGGGAAAGGGATAATGGGGGAAAAATTTTGGAAAAATTCTTATTTAAAAAACGGGGAAATTTACAGCTATTCCCCAAAACCCTCTAATCAAAACAAAATTGCTGGATTCCAAAATTTAAAATGCAAGGTGTCTATCAAAAAATTGGGCTGGGCAAAAGTCCTAAAAAAAAAAGTATCTGTTTGTTTTTTGGGATAATAAATGGTTTTTTTTTCACCTTTTTAAAATTTACCTGTGGTGAATATAAAAATTGCTGTTTTAAGATTTACGTAGATGCTGCGTTTAAAGAAAAGTTAAATGGGTGCGCAAAAGTCAAAAAACCGTAAATGTTTTGTTTTGATATAATAAAACAAAATTTTTTTTCACCCTTTCCCAAATTTACTGTGGTGAATATAGGAAATTTTCTGGTTTTTTAAAATTTTCGTTTGATGCTGCGTCAATGAACAATGCTGGGTGTGCAAAAAATCAAAAAACACGTAAATTTTTGTTTTTTATAATAAACCCGTATTTTTTGCACCTTTTTAAAATTTACCCGTGGTGAAAATAGAATTTTCTGTTTTAAGATTTAAAGTAGATGCTGGGTCCCAAAGAACAGTACTGGGTGCGCAAAAAGTAAAAAAAAAAAGTTTAATGTTTTTTGTTTTTATATAATAAATGGTATTTTTTTCCCTTTCAAATTTACCGTGGTGAATATAGAATTGCCTTTTTTTAAAATTTTCGTTGATGCTGCGTCAATGAAAAAATGCTGGGTGTGCCCAAAAATCAAAAAAAAACGTAACTGTTTGTTTTTGATATAATTTAAAAGGTATTTTTTGCACCTTTCAATTTATGTGGGAAAAAAAAGAAAATTTCTGTTTTAAAATTTCTAGAGGGTGGTCAAAAGAACAGTAATGGGGCGCAAAAATCAAAAAAAACCCCGTAATGTTATGTTTTTGATATAATAAAAAGGTTTTTTTTTGCACCTTTCAATTCACCCGTGGTGAATATAGAATTGCTGTTTTAAGATTTACGTAGATGCTTTCGTCAAAGAACAGTTTCTGGGGGCGGGAAAAAAATCAAAAAAAAACGTAAACTGTTATTTTTTGATTAATT
The DNA here is from genome assembly GCA_025379985.1 of Phyllomedusa bahiana. Taxonomy (NCBI): domain Eukaryota; kingdom Metazoa; phylum Chordata; class Amphibia; order Anura; family Hylidae; genus Phyllomedusa; species Phyllomedusa bahiana. Next base: position 145,816 of record JAODAL010004981.1, read on the forward strand.
TAAAGGTTTTTTTTTTGCACCTTTCAATTCACCTTTTGGGGAATTTTAGAATGCTGTTTTTTGATTTAGTAGATGCTGCGTCAAGGAAAAGTATGGGGGCGCAAAAGTCAAAAAAACGTTAAATTTTTGATGTTTTCGTACGTACCGGGTTTTTTTTGGAACAAAACAACCTGTGTGAATACAAGATTTTTGGGTTGTAAATTTTAAATGCAAGGGGGGATATATCAACAGGGCACAAAAATTTAAAAAGAACACCCATCGAAAAAGGTTTTTTATGTGATTTTTTAAAAATGGGTTTTGCAGCTAACAAAGAGACCCGCAGTTTTAGAAATGGGTGTTTATCCAATAAAAAGTTCAGGGCTGCCAATATCCGGAAATATTTTTAATGAAAAAATGTTAATAATAAAGAAAATTTTCCACTACAATGTCTACACTTAAATTTTTGTGAATTTATTCCCGGTTCTTTTTAGTAGAGCTTGTCTGTGGGCCCCCCCCCGGGCGTGAAATTTTCAGCGGGGGAAAATGCTGCTTTAAAAATTTTTCTAGCTAACTAAAAATAAAATTTTTCAAAAACTCTAATATAACTAATTGGGCGGGTCACAAGGGTAAAAGTGGGTTTCCCCTGTGCAGAAATAGACTAATTACGCTGAGCTGTTTGGGCCCAGACAGAGCCCCAGGTCCTTTTCCCCAAAGAGACGGTGAGAGACACTGGGCCCGGGAAAAAGGAAAAGCTTTTTCTATGTAAAAGAGGTCATGTGATTTTTCCAGCCCAAACGCAACCCCTACACATCCCCGTCATGACGTTGCAAAACACATGTTTACCCTGCTTTTCTGTAATTGATTTGCTTTGGCCCCCAAAAATTTCGGAAGCGCCGAAAAAGGCGCGATCTTAATAATGTGCTCAGATTTTAAAATTAATTTTTCGAAAGATTTTGGGGGAAAATTTGATCCCCCTTAAAAAACCCTTTCCGTTTTTAACTTTGTCGATAAAAATCCCCTCAACCCCCCCCCCCCCCCCAGTTAAAAACCCCTTTCCCCATTTAGAATTTGGCCCTCCCAAAATTGCTGTGCTCAATTTTGGACAGGGGGTTTCCTTGGGAAAAGTGCTTTTTTAATAGGCTGATAAAAAACTGCCCCATAGCTTCTTTCAACAGTCCAGCACTGCTCTGTTCCCGGCCGCAGCGCCGGTAGCGCAGCCCTCGGTGTCCGGGAGGCCATGGAGTGGGGCAGGGTGGGTCAGTGGAAAAGGTTCACGCTGTCTTTGGATCAGGCTAAGGCTTTTGATTGGGTTGATCACGAATATCTCTGGTCCTCCCTTCTGAGATAGGAAGTTTGTAAATTGGTTACAGACTTTGTATAAAGGGGCTGAGACTTCTCCACTGGTGAAAGTTTGGTTCGGACGACCCTTTGAGGTGGAATCTGGTGTTCGTCAGGGCTTTCCTCTAAGTCCTCTGCTCTACGCATTTGCATTTGACCCCTTCTTGGGAAGGCTAGATTATGGACTGTTGTGGGGGTGAGGATGGCCTCGTGGACATTGGCACCTGTCTTAAGGGTAGTAACTTATGCAGATGATGTCACCGTCTTTGTCTACTCAGATGAGGAGGCGAGATGGTTGATGTCGGCGGTAGAGGGCTACTCGGAAGTATGAAAGTGTTTGGTTGGGAGAAGGGGAACCTACGTTTGATCTCCCGGGTACCCTCCATGCGCCTCAGGAAACAGTAAAGATTTTGGCCATTGAATTCGTTCAGGATGACTACCTGAAGAATAATTGGGAGGACAGGCTGAGTAATGCCGCTCAGAAGGTGGACCGGTGGAAGTGTTGGTCCTTGATCCTAAGAGAGAGGGTTTACCTGATCAAATCTTTCCTTCTCCCGTTATTCATATATCACTGACACAAAGATAACCAAAATTAGGTTATAACCAAAAAAAATCACAGCTAACAAAGAAAAAACCCCAATATAATATATAACCTTTAATATTTTTTTGTTAAAAATGTATTAAGAAGTATACCCTTCTACCTGATACCAAATCCCATAACAAATATATATCTACAATGCTAAACCTACTAAGGGTGTATGGACATAATAATTCACAAATAGGAACTCTACTCACGGTACCATTTATCTCTGTTGTTTCCAGATAATCAAGTAGAGTCCTAAAAGAGGAAAATATATCCAAATAGAAGGCCCCGATGGGCAAAAAGTCCCTATATCACCCTATTGTGGACCCTTTAATAGGTGATATGGAGTAATCGCCCTGATGAGGGCGGCCCCACAATTCCCTATACAATACCCTAAGGTCACCCTACAATCTCACTATTTGGGGCCACCAGATATATAGTTTCTCCCATACAATAGGTTCATCAGGGGAGCCAAGATCAAAGATGTCATCACGCCATGATGGTAGGATGTCTCACTAATGAAACAGAGACCTTAAATACAATCCTAAATCAGCATGTGGATACATACCCACACTTACATGACACAAGCACAATACCGGCATCTTCCGGTTGTAACTGCGCCTGCAGACTCCACAGCCGCGAACGCTCCCTTTATTAATCTATCTTGGCAGTGTGCCTTTTCCCGAGGCTTTCTGGCTGCGGGTTTACAGTCTGTTCTTCCAGATGTTATGGTGGAACAGAATGAACCTAATCAGGAGAGAGGTGCCATACCACACGAGGAGACTAGGGAGGTTAGGTATGGTTAACCCCATGGTGTTCTTAACGAACACCTTTATTAAGATCAATGTAGCATGCATGTGGACTGCAGAGCCTCCTCTGTGGGTGGTCTCCTGTCAGGAATGGTTTTAGCCTTACTTCCAGGAATGGGAGTTGGGGGGGTCAAGTGAAGAATTTTCTCAGATCACTTGAGTATTTCCCGGCTTATGTTGCCCTGACTCTGAAGATCATCCGCCGATGGGGTCCGGAGATGGTGGAGAATGCTCTCCATGAAATTCCTGGACGAGAGGGTACTGTCAACCTATTTCCTGAGACCATTGACCCTCAAGACCTGCCCAGGCCACGATCTGAGGGCGACGATACATTTAGTGAATTCGGCCAGGATCCCATTAAAGCAGTGTTTCTCAACTCCAGTCCTCAAGACCCACCAACAGGTCATGTTTTCAGGATCTCCCACAGAATGCACTGACAATAATGATATCACCTGTGTCAGGATCTCCAACAGAATGCATGGACAATAATTACATCACCTGTGCAATACTGAGGAAATCCTGAAAACTTGGCCTGTTGGTGGGTCTTGAGGACTGGAGTTGAGAAACACTGCTTTAAAGGTTTGGGATGTGAAAGGAAATATCGTCACAAGTGAGCGGGACGGGCACTCCAACACCAGGAATGCCTCACAGCTGAGCAGGACAGACACTCCATCACCAG